>VSMD01059015.1:0-97615 GCA_008750895.1 Mirza zaza
CACGGCCCCATGCCGCCCCGCCCCGCACCACCCCACCCCACACCTCCCCCGCCCCGCACCCGCCCCGCACCGGCACCGGCACTGCCCAGAACCCGCTCACCTCCCTCCCCATTGTGCACGTGCCTCCCAGAGCTGCTGTCTGCGTCCCCACGCTCGATTATGCCACTGGGACTCGTTTTAATTATAGCATTTTATATTTTGTAAACTGATAAAGTACACGTGTGGAAAGAGTTGTTTTTGTGAGAGCAATGTTTATTAAATCTAAGACACCAGTGATTTTAAGGCAAATCATTATTTTATCTATCATTTAGAAAAAAATATATACCAAGAATGAAGCTATGTTATATCATTGATTCTAAGAATATTCCTATTACAGAGAACTTAAAATGTGAAAAAAAAGTTCATGTTAGAATTGTTGAAATAGTGTATATTGAATACTGTGGAAAAACTCTATAAAAAACAGAAAGTTGTTGGGTGTAAACAAATATACATTTGACTCTTCCCATACATTATAATCCACTAAATTATAATCCATTATAATTATGATTATAATTATAATCCATTGTAATCCATTAAACTTCAGGGCATATTATACCGAAGAAGAATTCTTATACATACACCCCATAGGAGACACATAGAAAAATGTTCATAACAGCACTGTTTTATAATAGCAGAAATCTGGAACCAATCCAATATCCATAAGTAGTCAAGAGGATGAACAAAATGGGGCACGGGTTACAGAATGGAATATTACACAGCAGTCAAAATTAATAATAACACTGACAACAAAAGTTTGAGTGACTCTTAAGAATAGAATAGTAAATAATAAAAAATAACCTCCAAAATTATTTAGAGCATGATACTCTTCTTATAAAACTGAAAATATTTTTTTAAAAAATATACATACATGTTTGGAATATATATTGATGCTATAAAACCAAACAAAAAAGAAACTAGGGAAAAGATGTGATATTTAGGAGAATTGTCAACTTGGGTTGTAGGAGACAGAGATGTTGGAAAGGGGAAGAAAATATGGTTACATGTAGGTTAAAGTCAAAATGTGTTACAGAGTATATCACATTATATGGTATAATGGGTGTGTTAATTTATAAAATAATAAATAAATAACTGAATAAAGGAAAGTCATACTCATGCCTTGATCAATGATGACAATGTGCCTTGGACCACATCATAAGAGATGTAATTCTGTGCAACTGAGACCTAACTAAAAGAATCAATATATGGGCCAAGTGGATTTTTAAGTGCCAGCATTTGGTAATTGAACTTAAAATGTCTTTTTTTGTTAATAATTTATAGGGTTATTAAAAATATATTTTGGATATAGGTCCTCTGTTAACTACATGTATTGTGAATATCTCCTCCTACTCTGAAGGTTGCCTTTGATGAACAAAAGTTCTTAAATTTTAATATGGATTGATTTATCACATTTTTTTAAATCTATGGTCAGTGGTGTTTGTGTCCACTTTAGAAAAAAAAAACTTTCCTTATCTCAGGATCTCAAATACATCTTATTATGTTCTCCTCAAATAGTTTATTTTTTATACTTTAGGTTTATATTTGAAATCCATCTAAAATTGATATTTGTGTTTGATGAAAGAATATAGTCTAGCTCCATTATTTTAGCCAATAAATATACTATTGATCCAGCACCTTTTATTGAAAAAGCCATTGTTTCCTCCAGTGAACTTCATTGTCACCTTTGCCATAAATGTATAGAGTTTTATGTTGGGTTCTGACCCACTCTACTGTTCAGTTTGTGGTTTTTTGAATCAATAATAGGTTTATAATAACTCATAATATCTGGTAGTATACTCTTCCTGGTAGTATAAGGTTTTCCAACATTATTTTGTATCTTTGTAATTATTCTAGATTTTTTTTTATTTCAAGAAAATATGAAAGTACAAACATTTTGGTTACATTTTATAACTTTGCCTCTCCCTAGCAAGGGTTAGAGGTATGCCCTTCCCCTCCACAATGCTCACCCCCATCCCTCAGATGTGAGTCTATACCCCCAACCCCTGAAGCCCTGGTGAACACCACCACCATGTGAGCACCATAGTGTTAATTGGTCAGTACCAATTTGATAGCAAGTACATGTGGAGCCCATTTTTCTGATCTTGTGTCACCTCGCTTTGGATAATGGGTTTAAGCTTAATCCAGGATAATACAAGCAGTGCTAGCTCACTGTCGTTTCTTAAAATTGAGTAATATTCCATTGTAAACATACCTCAAAGAGCTAAAAATAGAAATACCATTCGATCCAGCAATAGCATTATTAGGCATCTACCCAAAAGAACATAAGACATTCTGTTATAAAGACATCTGCACCCGAATGTTTTTGGCAGCACAATTCACTATTGCAAGGATGTGGAAACAACCCAAATGCCTGTCAATTCATGAGTGAGTTATTAAAATTTGGTATATGTTTATAATGGAATATTCTAGATTCTTTATATTTCTGAATGAACTTTAGAATCAGATTGTCAATTCACTCCCCCACCCAAATATAATAATAATAATAGAAGAAGAACTTGATGTTTCTTTTAACAATAAATATGATATATCCTTTTATTAATTTAGTTCTAATTTAATATTTTCTGTAAAGTTCTTAGTTTTGTGGAAATACTGTGCATTTTCCTTAGTATTTGATATTTTTGATGTTATCATAAATGATATTTTCTTAAATTTAATTTTGGACTTTTTTGTTATTGGTACAGAAAAAGGCAATTGATTTATGTACATTAACCTTATCTCCAAAAACTATACTAAATTCACTTACTGATTCTAATACAAGTAATTCAAATGATTATATTGTAATAGATTTTCTCTAAAATCTCATGAATTTTCTAGATAAACAAAATCATATTTTCTGCAAATAATAGCATTATTTCTTCCTTTTCAATTCTTAAAAAATGTGTTTGTTTTCTTGCTTCGTTGTGCAGGCTCCGGTGTGGAATGGAGCGAGGCAGCAGGCACCGCCTACTCCTGTTTGCACGAGTACCTTTCTCAGTGTTATCAACCAGAGATTCTGTAGATTCTTCATTGGATTAAGCAAATCCTCATCCATTTCTAATTTACTAGGAATTTTATCATTAATGGACATTGCATTTGATAAATGCCTTTTCTATAACTAGCAAGGCATAATTTTTCTTCCTCTTTCTGATAAAGTGATTGACTGCATTCCTTAATTTCATAATGGTAAACCAAGCTTGCACATGAAGAATAGTTTACCTAGTCATAATGTATTATCCTTTTTCAATATGTGCTGTTAGATTTGACTTGCTAAATTTCGTTAAGGATTTTTGATTTTATATACATGGGAGTGATTTGCCTGTAGATTTCCTGTCCCATAATGTCCTTTTCGGGCGTCAGGATTGCTATTCTGCTGACTTCGTTAACAGAGCTAGGGTGTGCTCCCATGGGATACAGGCCCTCTGCGGAAGAGCTTAGTGCAAGCCTGCTGTATTTCTTCTTTCACCGTCTGGAAGTGCTCATTGGTGAAGCCATCTGTCGCCAGGGATTTCATTATGGAAAGATGGATACACTTATGGATAACAAAATATTCACGTATTTATGTATCAGAATATTCAGAATTTACATATATCAGAATATAAACATCTCTACAAGATGTGTAATAATGTTCTCTTTTTTTCTTTGCATGGGTAGTTTGCATTTTTGTTTTTGTATTTATCAGTTTTGCAAAGCTTTAATCGGTTTTGTTAATCTTGAATAACTTTTTGGTTTGTTGGTTGTTTTCAACAGCATGCTTGGTTTCTCCCTTATTGATATATGCTCTTACATTTTTTTCTTTCCTTCTCCTGCACATGGGTTTGCCTTGATGTCCTTGCTTTTTGGTTTTTTAGATTGTTTTCTTCTTGTTGAGTTTTAAGGGTTCTTTCTATATTTTGAATATTCATTGTTTATCAGATATAAATATTTTACAAATATTTTCTCCCAGTATGTAGCTTGTCTTTTCATTTTATTAATACTCTTTCACAGAGAGTAAGTTTTTAATATTAATATTAATAAAGTCCAACTTAAATTTTTTCTTTTATGGATCATGCTTTTGGAATTGTATCTGAAAACTCATTACCAGACTAAGGTCAAGTAGATTTTCTCCTACATATGTATGTGATCCATTTTGAATTACTTTTTGTGAAAGGTTCTAAGGTTTGTGCTAAGGTTCACCTTTTGCTTATGGATGTTCAATTGTCCAAACCAGTTGTTGGATAAACTGTCCTTTCTCCATTGAATTGTCATTGCTCCTTTGTCAAAGAATAGCTGATAATATCTGCGTAGATCTATTTCTGGGTTTTCTATTCTGCTCCATGTGTCTGTCTCCTCTTTCACCAATCCCATGCTATCTTGATTACTGTAGCTTTATAGTGTATCTCGAAATTGGGTGGGGTGAAATTGGGTGGGGTGAATCCTCCAAGTTCTTCTTCAGGATTGTGTTAGCTGTCCTGTGTATTTTGCCTCTCCATATAAGCTTTAAAACCAGTTTATCAATATCTACAGTGTATAATAATATCCTGAAATTTTTATTGGGATTGTGTTTAATCAATAGATCAAACTGGGAAGTATTGATATGTTAAGAATATTGAGTTTTCTGATCTATGAACATGGACTATTTCATTATTTACTTAGATATTCCTTTGTTTTCTTCATCAAAAGAAAATTGTCAGCTTGGCTGAGAAATTTTCTCCCATCTGGAATTTTGCCTTATACAATCCTTCTTGTTTCCGTAGCCCTCTGACACATTTTCAAATATTATTATAATAATTTATCTTTTTTTTTTTTTAGTTTTTGCAGCTGGAGTGTGGGCCAACCCTGAAGCAGGAAAGTAATTCATTTAATTCATTTTTAGGATTTATCTTTCCATTAAATATATATATACATATATACATGAGCATATATGTGTGTGTGTGTATATATCTATATTTGTCTGCCACATTCTTAATAGTGGCATGCCATATACAAAAGTCAGATCAAAATGGATTAAAGACTTTAAGAGCTGAAACTATGAAACTACTAAAAGAAAACATTGGGGAAATGCTTCAAGACGTTGGTCTGGGAACGGACTTATTGAGCAATACTCCCAGATCACACGCAACCAAAGCAGAATTGGACAAATAGGATCACATCAGGCTAAAAAGCAAAAGAGACAATCAACAAGGTGAAGAAACAACCCACAGAATGAAAGCAAATATTTGCAAACTACCCATCTAACAAGGGATTAATAACTAGAATATATAAGGAACTCCAACTACCTAATAGAAAAAAACCAAATAATCCAATTAAAATTGAGCAAAAGATCAGAATAGACATTTTCAAAAAGACATACAAATAGCCAAGTATATGAAAAAATTCTGGACATCATTATTCATCAGAGAAATGTGAATCAAAACTACAATGATATATCATGTCAGTTAAAATTACTTTTATCCAAAAACAGATTAAAAAAATGAGTGCTGGTGAGGATGTAGAGAAAGGGTAACCCTCTACACTGTTGGTGGGAACAGAAATTAGTGTAACCGTCATGGAAAATAGTGCGGGGGTTCCTAAAAAAAAAATAATAGAACTGCCATATGACCCAGCAATCCTGTTGCTAGGTATATATCCAAAAGAAAGGAAATCAGTATATCAAAAAGACATCTGCACTCCCATGTTTACTGCAGCACTGTTCACAATAGCCAAGATTTGGAAGCCACCTAAGTGCTCATCAATGGATAAATGTATAAAGAAAATGTGGGACATACACACAATGGAGCATTACTCACCCATAAAAAAGAATGAAATCCTGCCATTTGCAACAACATGGATGGAACTAGAGAACATTGTTTCAACTGAAATAAGCCAAGCACAGAAAGACAAATCTTGCCATGTTCTCACTCATATGTGGGAGCTAAATATTAAAACAATTGATCTCATGGAGACAGAGTAGAATGATGTTACCGGGGGCTGAGCAGTGCACTGGGGAAGGAGGGATAAAGTGGGGATGGTTAACGGGTACAAAAATGTGGTGAGACAGATAGAATGAACAATATTTGACAGCACAACAAAGTGACCATAATCAACAATAAGTTAGGGTATAGTTTAAAATAACTAAAAGAGTGAAATTGGAGTTTTCCTAACACAAAAAAAAAATCGTAAGTGCTTGAGGTGATGGATACCCCAATTACTCTCATTTGATTAATACACAATGAATGCCTGTGTCAAAACATCATATGTACCCCATCGATATATACAAATACTATGACTCCGTTCCATGTCTCATGCCTACACGGATTACGACGCATGGCCAGAGGACGCTGGGGTTCTGCCCTCTCCAGCATCCCAACGATTTGTTTCCTGGCCTGCCCACTGGTGCCCGGTGGCCTTGCTGACAGATGGGCGCTTCCCCAAGCCTCTTCATCTCACCAGTCCCCTCTGACTGCACCACGCCTTTTCTTCCCAGACATCTATAGTAACTAAACACATTTGATTTTGTCAAACTCCATTTATCTCTTCAGTCCTCAGCTTTCTCACATGCAAGGTTTAGATGAAGGGGACTCTGCAGCCACTCGCGGTCCCCACAGGCTCTGGAAGGAGCTCCCTTCGCTGGCCAGGAGGCGGTGCCCGCACACAGGGCAGCCTCAGAGGGGCGCGTCACCGTCTCAGGGCAGCGCTGCCATCAAAGCCCCTTGCACTGTCGTGGATTTCCCCTGTGTCTACATCCCCAAAGTCCCCGGACACCTCCTTCTTTCCTAGGAGTACAGGACGAGTCAGGTGTTGACAGAAATCTGCCAAATACGTGCCCTTTTGGACAGTGGGAAATGGAGGAGGACCCTTGGGTAAAGCTTACTAGACTGAGGGACAGACTGGAGCCAGGCTGAAGGAGACAAACAAGGGAAGGGGTCAAGAGACACCCCCCTGGGGACCTGCAAAGCACATCCAGGGCTGGCCTTGTCCATCAGCCTCCTGGGTTTTCTCCATCAATCCCCCAGTTAAAACAGCACGGCACATGTTCAAACAAACAGCGCTGTTGCCAGGCACCATTCGCCCTGCGACAAAGGCCAAGCAGCTACTGATGTCTGTTAATTGATTCCAGGGATCAAACATTGCATCCCCTCATCCTAAGGGCTGAGGGCTGAGGTCACAGGCAACTGGGAAATACTTTCTTTTTGGCACTGTGGGGTTTAACCTAGGGGAAAAGGAGGAAAAGCTCCCTGGGAATTCCTGAGCATTCAAGACCCTTCACCCCAGGTCCCTTTTTACATCATCACGTCCCTCATGCATCCCCCAAACCCTGGCCTTGCACATGCCCATGATGACCTGCCGGCTGGTGCCACTCCGTCCCTCATGCCGACTCTCTCTCCCTGATCCTGTCCAGGGCCCCAGCCCCTCTCAGACCGCATGTCTCCCTCACTTTCCCTCCTATCACCTTTGAGCCATCACACAAAAAGAAGGTCTGACGTTCGTGTTCACAGTGGTTCACTGTTTACTCATCTCCCACCAGATACTAAGCTTGTCGAGGACGGGAATCCTACAGTGTGTTTTTTCCCCAGCACATAGTGCTAAACCCAGAGCGCCATGGTCAGTGATGAATACTTGCTGAACTGAGTCACTCTTACTCACCCCTCCAGCCTGGGAAACAGTTGAGGAGCAGCTGCTCCCTTGGAACATAGATGGTTGTTTTGGAAAAGATTGGCTCCCAGACATATTGTGCTGTGTCCAGCTGTCGGTTCTTTCTGATGCCCCACCTGTGGGTTCAGAGCCTGCCGCTCTGGGTCCCACTCTGTTCAGGGTGCAGTTCAGCTCCTAGCATGGGCCCCTCCGAGGCTACTGGGCTCCCTCCTGCAGCCCAGCTCTGAAAGAGCATCTGGACACTGCTTCAGATGGAGCAGCACAGAATGCAACTCTGCAGATGGAGCAGCGATACAGGAAGTGAAGAGGGCATCAGGAAACCCTCCGCCCAAGCTCTAGAGAGAGCCCTGGCTGAAGAGCAAAGAGCCTAAGTTCAGTCCCTGCTCAGCCACCACCATGGGGCCCAGGTGAGGGCCCTAGTGCGGAAGGCTGAGGGTGGGGAGAGCTGAGGGCGCTCACATAAGTTTTCATGCTCTTCTATGCTCCACATTCATCATTGGCAAAAGAGCAGGCTTGCAACTTGAAAGTGTGAGATTCTAATAATTATATTTCCATATGTAAAGCTGAGATAACTTTTATCTGGACTCACTGATTCTGCCTTTTTTTTAATAGACCAGAAAGCAGATCCAAAATAAATGCAGTGACATGCCAATAGTCTGTATTAGCAGAAGCAGGTGGAAGTGTGTAGAAATCACAGAGTCTCCAGGCCTGCGGTTTTAGCCATATTTATATCCCTAGGGTTGAAGCCCATTGGTTTGAATCTTAAAAATGGAAACTTTCTGTACTTTTAAAGATTCGATTCAGGCATCCTGTATTTCTGATGGGCTCCCACAAAAGATAGTGAAATAAATGTATTAAAAAGAGCCCAAAGCTCACACAATCAATTTCCCTATAGGCATGCACACCTGGTCACAGCCTTGAAAGCTAGCAGGGTATAAAAGAAATTGTAGTCAGAATTTATGTATGCAAAACTTTTAAGAACTGGTTTTGAAACATGTGAATTTAAAGTCATAAGTATATTGACCCTGATGCATTCTTTACTGTGTCTTCCTCTGAAAACAAAAACGTTAGGGAGATTTTTCTATATTTTGACCTCAAATGTTATATAAACTTTCGATCAACAAATATTTATGAAGCACATACTCTGCGTGAGGCTCTCTGCCAGGTGCTGGGGACACAGAAATACCCAAGAAACTCACAGAATCGGGAGGACAGAGCAGGGAGAATTACACAAGAGTGCCATCCAGGAGCATGTCTGGGGGCAGGAGCCAGGCTCAGAGTCAGTAAGTCTTCCAGAAAGAACTCACAATGGCTCTTAAAGCACAAAGGCAAAGAAGCAGGATCTTGCCAGCTAGAGAAGGAGAATAGCATCCTAGGGAGAAGAAATATACCAGGCAAGGCACAGAAATGTGAAATTGTGAGTATCTTCAGAGAAGGTTGAACAAGTGGGGGCAAAACGGTGACAGGATGTGAGAGAAGAGAAATAAAAATCACCACTAAACAGGACAAATTGGGAAGGAATGAAAATTCCAGACTAAGGCATTAAGAGCAGACCCCCTGGGGCTGGGCAATGGGGAGAGAAATCGGGATTTTAAGCAGATGACATGTTCAGACTTGACTGTAGACAGAGTTCTCTGCAGCTGTGTAGGTGATGAATGGGAAGGAAGGTGTTAGCCGCAGAAGCACATAGGAAGTCGCTGCAATCGTGTAGATGGGACAGAGTGGAGGTAATAGTAGTGGACTAGGGGAAAGAGATGAACCAAGAAACACGTAGGAGTCAGGATGAAGAGCTACAGAAGGATGAAGAGTGAGGAATAGGCTGGAGTCAACGATATCTTACAAAGCTTCGTTTGGATGATGGGGTTTATAGCAGTAATAATATCAAGATGATGGCCAGCATTTACAGTATGTACAATGTACCAAGTACAATTTTAAGGACTTTGTACATATGAACTCAGTTAAGCCTCATCAATCTTATAAGTACGTCCCATATTATCACTTTACAGATGAGGAAGCTGAGGCGCAGGGAGACAAGAACTTGTCCAAGTTCATATAGCAAGTGGTAGATCCAGGATTCAGACTTTGATGATGTGGCTTTAAGGAGGACATGCAAGCTGACAAGATGAGTTCGGTTACGGATACATGAGGTCTAAGTGCCTACTCACCCAGGAGGACATGTGTCAAGGCTACCGAGAATGCTTTAGAGTCTCTGTGTTTGCAGAGAAGCCTCTGCAGAGGAGCCTGGAGATGCCAAGAGGAGTAGCACAGTGTGTCGAGTCAAACCAGCCCAGTTCCCACCTGGGTTCTTCCAGTTACTAGCTGGGTCAAATCATCTCACATTGCTGGGCCGGTTTCCTCACAGGTGAAATGGCCATAATCACGTAACTCCAGGACACTGCGCAGATTAAAGATGACTCGAATAAAGCTCCAGGTACAAGCTCTGGTGAATAGATGGGACTTGATAAATGTCTAAATCCCGTCACAGGCTCTGTCCATGCACTGCATGGTACTCACATAAAGTGACAGGAGAAACATCACTGCCCTTTGTGACTTCTCTGCAGTTAAGAGATGTGTGGTCAAAACTATCTCCTCAAAATCAGGAGAAAGCTAGAGTAAGGATTAAAAACAACCCAAATTTTGCACTTTCTGATCCCAGCACCAGTCAAATGTATAGAGAGGCCTGCTCTTAACTTATCCATTCCCTGATGCTCGTGTGGGACCCACTGTGTATATGGCATTACCGCTGAGCCCTTGAGGCATAAAGAAGACCCTAAGGAGGGAGAGGTCATTTCAACGTATGAAAAGGGAAGGATAGAATATATTCAAAAAGGAGGTGCCTCAGAAACAACTAGTTATGAAATGCGTACGGAACTGGAGAAAAATGGCAGAATAGGAAGTCTCAGGCTTGACTCTCCTCAACAGAAATTTCAACCAGCAACTATCCACAAACCAGAACATTCTTCTGAAAACTTCAGTACTTGAATACAATCCTGACATACTCAAGTGGTCCATAGAACTGAATGAAATCCAAATTAGAAGGGTAAGAAGAATGGTCTTACTCCCAACATGCCATTCCTCCCTCTCCCCCAAGTCAGCACAATGTCAGATGGAGAGAATTTTCCTGGGACCGTAGTTTCTACAAGGGGAAAAGAGAACCTGAGGCAGTCATCCAACCTCCCTAGCCCTCCAATATGCTTCCCAGGAAGCCCACTTTATTCTCATCTCACAGAGAACACTATGGAAAATGAAATGGCTAGACTGCTTAGGGTCAGGTAGAAACAAAGGAAGGAGGCAGATATCATAGTGACCAGCATGCAGATCTTGGTGGTACCTCTGTGTTCCTGCCAGCTGTGACACCAGTTTGGAGATATCAGCCAACCCCATAGCTCACTCACAAAGTTGAGCTAGTTGTCTTCATAAGCACAGTGGTAAGGTCAACCTAGGTTGAATCCTGGGTGGCCAGACTCTATTACCAGCCTCAGAGCCAACACGACAACCCCACCCAGTCAAGACTTTTGCCTTAGCACATTTTAGAGAAGCATAGAGGGTAGACCTGCTTGATCCAAGAAATCAAACAGCTACTCAGCCAAAATTCCTCCCAACAGCTCCATCCTGATGGGAGAGATTCTCAATCATGTAATCCTAAGGAGCATAGTCTCTGGTCCCACATGTTCCAAGAAGCAGCTGTACCTAACCTAAGGACCCATCTTGTAGGCCTGGCCAACTGAAGATCCAAAATAGCAGAATTGCTCAGCCAGAAAATACATCCTATAACCAGCTCGACCAGAAGCCATGGCAATATTAAGCCAGCAGTTTCATAAAATAGCAAAGCCAGGAAGTGGTCTCAACACAGAGCAGAGCCCAACCCAGCCATCAGCTCTACCCAACATCAGAGCAAAGGAACCAGACCAACCTACTAGAGAACTCACAACAAGCCCTGCCTGTCCATGATCAATGGTATCTGTCCTTTCCAGATTCAGATATAATTTCCACCCTTCATAGGTGGAAATGACCTCTCCTTCCTTAGGGTTATCTTTATGCCCTGAGGGTTCAGTGGTAATGCCACACAGACAGTGGGTCCCCATGAACATCCTATGCTAGACTAAATAGTGGAGGTCTATGTCCCCAAAAACATTTGTAAAGTCCAGAAGAAGGGGATGGCTCTCAAATGCACAGACAACAATGCAAGGACATAAGAATTATGAGGAATCAGGGAATCATGATATCGCCAAAAGAAACTAATAAACCTCAACAGTGGACCCCAAAGAAATGGACATCTATAAAATCGCTGGCAAAAATTCAAAATAATACTCACAAAGAAGTTCTGTGAACTTCAAGAATATACAAATAGAAAAAATAAAGAAATCTGGAAAACAGTACATGAGCAAAGTGAGAAGTTTGACAAGAAATTAGAAACAATAAAAAAATAGAAATCTCGAAGAATACAATGAACTGAAAAACTCTATAGAATGTTTCAACAGCAAATTCAATCAGACAGAAGAAAGTATCAACAAGCTGGAAGACAGAACATTTGAAATAATCCAGTCAAAGGAGTAAAAAGACAAAAGAAAGAAAGAGATTAAAGAAAGTCTACAGGAATTATGGGACATTATTAAGAGATGAAATCTTTACATAATAGCAACATAAAAGGGAGAAGAAAGAGAAAAGGGGCCATAAAGCATATTTAAAGAAATAATGCTTGAAAATTTCCTTAATCTGGGGAAAGATGACAATGCCAGGTACCAAAAGCCAGAGGTTTCCAATCTAATTTAACCTAAAGAGGAGTACATCAAGATATACAATAATCAAACTCAAAAACCAAGTACATAGAAAAAATTTTGAGAAGAACAAGAAATAAGAAACGTATCATGTAGAAAGAGTACCAATCAGCAGATTTCTCATCAGAAACTATGCAGGCCCATAGAGAGTGGGATGATATATTCATAGTGCTGATGGAAAAAAACTGTCAATCAAGAATACTTTACCTAACAAAGCTGTCTTTAACAAATGAGAGAGAAATCAAAAATTTCCCAGACAAACAAAAACTTAGGGGGCTTATCACCACTAGACCTGTCTTATGGGAATTGCTAAGAAGGTTCTTTAAACTGAAAAAAAGCCACTAATTAATAACATTAAACACACAAAAGCACAAAACTCAATAGTATATGTAAAACAGAGCCATATTCAGAATGCTCTCAAACTGTAATGATGGTGTGTAAGGCAGTTTTATCCCTAGTACAAGGGATAAAAAATAAGCTGTGTATAAAAACTATAGCTAAAATAAATTGTCAGAGAAACACATTATAAAATGATGTAAATTCTGACATCAAAAACATAAAATGTGGGGGAGGGAGTAAAAAGACAGAGTTGTTGTAGGCAATGAAAGCTAAGTTGTAATCAGCTTGAAATGGGTTACTATTAATATAATATAAGATACTCTAAGCCTTATGGTAATCACAAAGCAAAAGTCATTAGTAGAAGCACAAAACAAAAATCAAAAGGATTCAAAGCATACCACTACAGAAAACTGTCAAACCACAAAGGAAGAAAGTAAGAGAGGAGAAAACAAATAAAGTATTCACAAGACGACTGGAAAACAACTCACAAAATGGAAGTAGTAAGTTTTTATCTATTAATAATTACCTTGACTATAAATGGATTAAATTAATAGATGAAAACAGAGTGACTAAATGGAATAAAAAATAATAAAACCCAACTATATGCTGCCTACAAGAGACTCATCTCATTTTTAAGGACTCACATAGAATGAAAGTGAAGGGATAGAAAAAGATATTCCATGAAAGTGGATACCAAATGACAACAGGGATAGTTATACTTACATCAAATAAAATATTAATAGACTTTAAGTCAAAAACTATAAAAATGGAAAAAGAAGGACATTATATATTGACAAAAGGGCCAATTCATCAAGAGGATATAAAAATTATAAACATACATCCAGCAAACATTGTAACACCTAAGTATATAAAACAAATATTAAAGGACCTGAAGAGAGAGATAGATTGTAATACTATAATAGTATGGGGACTTCTATACCCCACTTTCAACAGTGGAGAGATTATCTAGACAGAAAATGAACAAGGACACCTTGAATTTGAACAACATTTTAGGCCTAATTTTCCTAATAGACATAAACTGAACATTCCAACTAATAGCAACAGAATACACATTTTTCTTAAGTACACATGGAACATTCTTCAGGATAGGTCACATATTAGGGCACAAAACAAGTCTCAGCAAATTTTAAAAGACTAAAATTATATCAAGTATCTTTTCCAACCGCAATTGCTATGAAATCAGCAAGAGGAATTTCAGAAAATTCACAAATGTGGAAATTAAAGAACATACTTCTGAACAAATAATAGGTGAATGAAGAAATTAAAAGAAATTAGACCAGGTATGGTGGCTTACACATGTAATCCTAGCACTTTGAGAGGCCAAGACAGGAGGATTGCTTGATGCCAGAAATTCAAGACCAGCCTGAACAACATAGTGAGACACTATATTTACATAAAATACAAAAAATTAGCCAGGTATGTGACACACACCTGTAGTCTTAGCTACTCAGGAGACTGAGGCAGGAGGATTGCTTGAGCCCAGGAGTTTCAGGTTGCAGTGAGCTATGATGATGCTATTACACTCTAGCCTGGGCGACAGAGCAAGACATTGTCTCTAAAAAAGGGAGGAGGACATTTAAAAAATCCCTTGAGACAAATGAAAATGGAAACACAACATCCTAAAACTTATGGCATGCAGCAAAAACACTGCTAACAGGAAAGTATATAGCAATAAATACCTATATCAAAACAGAAGAAATACTCATATAAACAATGCAAAATTATACTTCAAGGAACTAGAAAACGAAGAAGAAACTAAGCCCAAAGTTAGCAGAGGAAACAAAATAATAAAGATTAGAGCAGAAATAAATGAAATGGTGACTAGAAAAATAACACCACAAATTAATGAAACTGAGGGTTGGGTTTTGGAAAGATAAACAAGTTCAACAAACATTTAGCTAAATTAACTAAGAAAAAAAAGAGAAGACTCAAATAAATGAAATCAGAAATGAAAGATGAAACCTTGCAAATTGACTCCACAGAAATACAAAATATCATAAGCGACTACTATGAACAATTATACACCAACAAATTGGATAACCTAGAAGAAATGGATAAATTACACACACAACCTACCAAGACTGAAAAAATGGAAAATATGAACAAATCAATAATGAATAAGGAGATTGAATCAATAATAAGAAATATCCCTTCAAAGAAAAGCCCAGCTCCTGATGGCTTCACTACTGAATCCTGCCAAACATTTAAAAAGAAGTAATACCAATCCTTCTCAAATTCTTCCAAAAAATTGAAGAGGATGGAATATTTTGAAATTATTTTTACAAGGCTAGCATTACCCTTACACTAAAGCAAGACAAAGACATTATAAGTAAAGATAATTATAGGCCATTCTCAACAAAGTACCAACAAATTGAATTTGACAACACATTAAAATGATCATCTAGCACCATCAAGGATTTATCCCTGTGATGCAAGGATGGTTCAACACAAGCAAATCAATAAATGCAATATATTCCATTACCAAAATGAAAGACAAAAACAATATAATCATCTCATTGGGTACAGAAAAATCATTTGACAAAATTCAGCATTCTTTCATGATAAAAATTCTTGCAAAATTAGGAATCTAATGTAATGTATCATACTTCAACACAATAAAGGCCATATATGATAACCCTACAGCTAATATTTACTTACTGGTGAAAAATTGAAAACCTTTTCTTTAAGATCCAGAACAAGATAAGGATGCCCACTCTCACCACTTCTATTCAACGTGGTATTGTAAGCCCTTGCCAGAGTAAGTAGGCAAGAGAACTTTTGTTCCAAATACAAAGGATCCAAAAGGATCCAAATAGAAAGAAAGAAAGAAAGAAAGAAAGAAAGAAAGAAAGAAAGAAAGAAAGAAAGAAAGAAAGAAAGAAAATAGTCACTGTTTGTTAATGACATGTTATATATAGAAAACCCTGTATATTCCACCAAAAAATAATGGAATTAATAAACAAATACAATAAAGTTGCAGGATACAAAACCAACACACAACAATCAGTATAAGTTCTATATTTTAACAATGAACGATCTGGAAAAAACTCAAGAGAGCAATCTGATTTATAATACTTATAAAAAATAAAATATTAGGAATAACTTTAATCAAGGATATGAAAGACTTGCACCCCCAAAACAATTAAATACTGATGAAACAAATTGAATAAGAAACAGATAAATGGACAGGTATCCTATGTTCATGGATGGGAAGAATTAACATTATTAAAGTGTCCATACTACCCAAAGCAATCTACAGCTTCAATACATTTTTTATCAAAATTCTAGTTCATTTTCATAGAAATAGAAAGAGCAATTTTAAAATTCATATGAAGCCACAAAAATTCCAAATAGTCAGGGCAACCATGAACATAAAGAATAAAGCTGGAGGTATCACACTACATGATTTCAAACTATACCACAAAGCTATAGTAATTAAAATAGCATGGCCCTGGCAAAAAAAACAAACATTTCAAACAGTGGCACAAAATTGAGTCAAGAAATGAACCCATGTGTGTACAATAAATTGATTTTCAATTAAGGTGCCAAAAATATGCAATGGGAAAAGAATAATCAGTTTAATAAATGAAAATGGAAAAACTGAATATCCACATTCAAATAAATGAAATTAAAGCCTTATCTGATACCATATACAAAAAACTAACCCCAAATGGGTTAAAGACTTAAATGTATGTCCAGAAACTATAAAATTACTAGAAAAAATATAGGGAAAAAACTACATGACATTGGTCTGGGTGATGATTTTTTTTATTTTGACCCCTGAAGCACAGGCAAAAAAATCAAAAATAGGTAAATGGGATTACATCCAAACTAAAAAGTTTCCACACAGCAAAGGAAGTAATTTAAAGTGTGCAAAGACAACCTATTGACTGGGAGAAAATATTCACAAGCCATACACCTAGTAAGGGTTTAATATAAAAAATATATTAGAAGTTCAAACAACTCAATAGCAAGAAGATAAAATATGCAATTAAAAAATGGGCAAGGGACCTGAATAGACATTTCTCAAAAGACATACAAATGGCCAAGAAACATATGGAAAATGCTCTGCATTTTTAATCATTAGGGAAATATACATTAAAATCATAACAAGATATCATCTCACATTTGTTGATGCAGTAATTTGATAAAATGGCTATTATCAAAAAGACAAAAGATAACAAGTGCTGGTGAGAACGTGGAGAAAAGGGAACCCTGGTACACTGATGGTGGGAATGCAAACTGGTGCTGCCATTCTGGAACACTGTACGGAGGTTCCTCAAAATATTAAAAATAGAACTACCATATGACCCAGCAATCTCGCTTCTGCATATTTGCCCAAAAGATTTGAAGTCAATTTGTTGAAGAGCTGTTTTCCCTCCCATGTTCATTGCAGCGCTATCCACAATAACAAGTTATGAAGTCAACCTAAGTGTCCATTACCAGATGAGTGGATAAAGAAACTGTGGTCTATAGAAACCATGGCATGCTATTCAGCCTTAAAAAAGAAGAAAAGTCTGTCATTTGCTACAACATATATGGAAATGGAGAACATTGTGCTACGTGAAATAAGCCAGGAACAGCAAGACAAACGCCAGATATTCTCACCTATACATGGAATCTAAAACAACGGAACTCTTGAAGCAGAGAATAGAGTGGGATTTTATTTTTTTTTATATATTATTTTATTTTTTTGAGACAGAGTCTCACTTTATTACCCAGGCTAGAGTGAGTGCTGTGGCGTCAGCCTAGCTCACAGCAACCTCAAACTCCTGGGCTCAAGCAATCCTGCTGCCTCAGCCTCCTGAGTATCTGGGACTACAGGCATGTGCCACCATGCCCGGCTAATTTTTTCTATATATATTAGTTGGCCAATTAATTTCTTTCTATTTATAGTAGAGATGGGGTCTCGCTCTTGCTCAGGCTGGTCTCGAACTCCTGAGCTCAAACGATCCGCCCACCTGGGCCTCCCAGAGAGCTAGGATTACAGGCGTGAGCCACCGCGCCCGGCCTAGAGTGGGATTTTATAGCAGGGCTGGGGCACATGGGGAGATGAATCGTCAGACAGGAGGAATAGGACTTTTTTGAGATCTACTGTCTAGAGTGAATATAGTTAGTAATAGAGTATTGTATATTTCAAAACTGCTAAGAGAGTAAATTTCAAATATTCTCACCATAGAAAATGTTAAGTACGTGAGGTTGATGGTATGTTAACTAGCTTGATTTAATTATTCCACGTTGAATTCATAAATTGTAACATCACTTTGTACCCCATAGCTATATACAATTATAAACCATCAATTTATAATAAAAAATAAAAATATTTTTCAAAGTGCATTGAGCAACTTAGAGTGAATGCTGGTTCTTGCTGATGTCGGCCATGAAGAAGGAAAGAAGGTGTCAGCTTCTGTTAGCACAGTGGTGCGTTTCAGTGGACGTATGGCATCACAGTGCCAATAATGTGCTATCTCTCAAAACACTGCAGATGTTGTTTTCAGAAATATCATTAGTTCTTACATCCCAGGGGTCATACATAGGAGAACTTAAAGGATTGAAACTGAACACAAGAAATAGCCTTCAAAACTCTAGATGGAATGTCCAACCCAAAGGACCAGCCACTTTGCTTAACAGTAACCATACTCATGGGTGTTGAAGCAGAAGTTAAGTGGAGGTTGGGTAGAAAAATCCCCTGTCTTGGCAAGAGTCGGTAGGAGTGACAGAGGAAGGCAGGTCCTGGCCCCACGCCCTCCTCTCCTGCACAGACGCACCTGCCCAGGCCCGCTCTCTCCGCCTCACTCGCAGGCCTGCGGCCAAGGCTGCCCTGAGCGCTTCAGGGAATCATCAGACCCGCCGCCCCGCTTGAGCCTTTTGTTGGCCGGGGCTCAGCTCTAGGAGAAGGTGTGGCCTTCCTGCTTAGCTGGGAAGTGCGATTCATACGCCCCTGAGGGGCGATGTGGAACACCTGCTCCTTCACTCCTGCTCCTGCCCCAGGAGGCACTTCGGAGTGAGTTTACTTTCATTCCTAGTAAGCTACATTGCTATGCTCTTTTGAATGAATACAGATGGGAGAATTAAATTCCTCCTTTAATATATCTATTATGAATAATTACAAGGTTAGAGCAATTATAGTGGACAGTAATATTATTTTGCTAACATCATTTTAGCTTTGTCATTGTAACACATACTTATTTTCTTTGAAAGAGTCTATCTTTTCATGAGGTTTTATTATTCTTTTCCTGGCGATGTTCAACTTACCCATCAAATTCCAGGTATACCTACCCTCCCCATCTTTAGGAAATTCCCCCAAAGGTTGATATCTAGGACTACTTGCCTTCTCTCTGTTCAATAGCGCTTTGCTCAGACCACTGCACAGCACTGATATCTGTAATGATTAGTGGCCGATATGACTTTTCTCCTAGCAAACAAGGCTGTGAGCCCACAGAGCACAGGCCGCAGGGCCCTTACTACGGCCTCATTCTGGCTAGAACTGACTGAAAGATCATGTTCTTCACCTAGGTACACTGCTGTTGTTATCAAAAATAACTACCATGCTCAAATCTTGGTTTTCTGTAATTTTTGTATTTTGTATTACTACCTCAAAGGTTGGTTTGAAAAACAAAAAACCAAATCAAATATCTGATTTTTGTATATAAGGTCTTCCATTTACAGGTAAATGAAAAATTGCCAACTTAAGCAAGTGAGTGTGGAGTCCAGTGTCCAAGACATAGTTTATATTCCCAGCCTGGAAACACTGGCCTAGCAGGACATACCAAGTACAGCTCTAGGAATGTGCTCTTGCTTCTAAAAAAAAAAAACAACCTCCTAAGCACACAATGGGTGGTCCCCTCCACATGTAACAACTTAGACTTTAAGATACCCAGCAATATTTGGAACCTTCTTTTAAAAATACTATAAAATGAATGCTTGGCCCGTATACTTCATAGGCCACTTGGGCAAGAGCCAATTGTCAGCCATAAATAGGTCCTATTATTTCAGTGCATGCTGAGGGTCAACTGTCCCCTAACAACCACTCCAGTCTATGGCTAATGGCTTCCCACTGAGGGAGTGGGGGAAGAAGGCTTTCTTTGGGAAGCTTCTTCTTCCTAATTCTCAAAAAGGCCTACGTTCAGGAAGTTGTTGCTTATCCCTGAAATGTTTGCAGTGGAATGCAATTATGTTCAGCTTCCTTGGCAGTAAATTTGATTTTGGCAGGACAAGAGGGGTTTCCACAGAGTTTCACTACTCCTATTAGTGCTATTACTGCCACTACAACTATAGTAATAATAAGAATCATCATTACTGCATTGCCATCTGTGTGTGCCAAGTCCTGTGTGTTTTATCACAAATGAGAGGAAGATATTCTTATCATTTGTGGTTTATAAATAGAGAAACTGAAGTTTAGAGAAGTTAAATTCTTTAACAGAATTCAATAGCTAGCAAGAGGGAGAACTAGCCTTATGGACTAAATGTTTATGCTCCTTCAAAATTCATATGTTAAAACATAACCCCCAAGGTTATGGTTTTAGGAGGTGAGGGCTTTGGGAGATGATTATGTCATGGGGGTGAAGCCCTCCTGAATGGGGTTAGTGCCTTTCTAAAGGGACCCCTAGAGAGCCCTCTCACCCCTCCCATCACGGAGGGCACGGGGAGAAGTGGGCCCCCACCAGGTTCTGCCTCTGCTGGTGCCTTGATCTGGGACTTCCAAGCCTCCAGAACTGTGAGAAATAAGTGTCTGTTGTTGAAGCCATCCTGTCTGTGGTGTGCTGCTACAATAGTCTGAACGGAATAAGACAGCCAGTGTTTGGACCAAGGCTATTTACTGTAAATGTCATACTCCTGACATTTTGCCACACTCCTCCGAGACACGGCCGTGCCAGGAGCAATCTGGAAGGGCCCAGTGCTACAAAGGTGAGCTCCACCCACCAGGCACCAAAACACCACATTCTGCCCATGGTCCTGGCCTGTGCCATCTGCCACTCACTAAATGCATGATACTTTTGGTCATGAGAGAAATCAGATAAGAAAATGCTCAGCAAATGCACTATTGGAGAAACTACCTTTCTAACAGTGGACAAATGTCGTCTTTTTATACAAAGGGCAAAATCATTTGACAGATAAAATGGCAATTTATTGCACTTACGAAGAACTTCACAGCTTATTATACACATCTGGATTTGCAGAGAGCGTGACAGGGTGAATCCTGATACCAAAACCCACCATTCTAGGTTCCCGCAGACAGGATGAGCAGAACTGGAACACAGAGAAGCTGACCGCTGACAGCGAGTGGAGCCCGTCATGCCAGAGAGAGCAGAGGGGTCTGGACTGACAAAGCAGATGGTGGACAGACACTCTCCTCCTCTGACAGAAGACAGCAGGGAGAGATCCGACTGTCTCCCATCTCAGAAGGGTGCACATTGGCTGAAGGAAGGGAGCAGAAAACCTGTGGTATAGAAATTGCTTCTAGAATAAATGGCACCCCTGAGCAGAAATCCAGAAAGCAAGTCTCCTTTTCAATGAGTAGTTTGGGGCTATGAAACCAATATATATGTCATGGTTATTGTGTGACCCTTCAAAATCCTCAGTACATACCAGGGCAAGAAGTCACGAGAAAGATTAGATTAGATCAGTTGTTAAAAATAAAGAAGATAAATTTTCCTTGAAATTTATGTGGGGTTGTATGGAAAAATGTAAGACCCTGATACAAACAGAAAACTCTCTGAACCTAAGAAAGATGCCTCAGGTCAAAAAGTGTAAGCTTCTCTGAAGAGTTAGAAGTACTGCCTCTCCAACTAGGGAAAAGGAAATACATTTCTGAGTCATATTCTCAACAAAATCTAAAAGGATATAGAATCTATATAACCAGATTCAGTAATCCTGAATGAGAGATAATCTGAAATATATTTTAAAAGTTTACATGGCAATGAAAAATATAATACACTCTCTTCATTTCTACAATCACAGAGAACCTAATTAGTCTAAAAGACAATTCACCTGAGAAATTGATCCAGAAGTCAGATGGGGATAAATATATGAAAATTTGAGTAAAGGTGAGAGAGTTTTGGGGGAACAATGTAGTTGTCTCCAGTGAGCTAGTTGGCTGATTTGGATCATGCGGACCCACTAGGAGTCTTATCCTTCCTTCCACAGTGATTATTTCTGGGCTGAGTGTGTGACTCAGCGTCGCCTGCATGGAGCAATCAGGACTTGTGCTCAATGACTATGGGAAGAAATATGCCTGGACGTGCATGAGGAAGACCATGCCCCGGAGTGCCGCTGGAACTTGACCCACGAGAGAAGCCAGCCTGAGACGTCAGCAGCACAAGGAAGAGACTGAGCCTGTCGCGGAGGCTTCTCATTCTTTGCCCGAATCATAAACTCTCTCGATATTCAGCAACGCAAAATTCTCACCCTCACCAACCAGCACTGAGCTGACACAGAAGCAAGAAATAAACTTTAGTTGTGTTTAACCAGTGAAAATTTGGATTTTTTGTTACAGAAGATAGTCTACTCTGAGTATTAAAAGCATTTAATCTCAACATTTTAAGAATGGCTTAATATAAGGAGGGAAACACGTATACTGTATTATAGCAATAAATTAAAGAGGAAGGAAAAAAGTCACATAATTATTTCAATAGATGCAAAGGAAGCATTTGATAAGACTTAACATTCATTACTGATTTAAAACTATTGTTTGAAAATTCAAAGAAACCATGAATAAATGGATACATCCTTTAAATTCATAGCAAATATTTACTTGGAAGCAATAGTCAAACCAATTGTTCAATACAATAGTGCAATTCTAGAAATATTTCAATTAAAGACAAGATAATGATTGAAAAATTCTAGTCACTACATATAACAATAAACATAAAGATTATAATTATTGGAAAGGAGATGAATTTATTATTCCATAATTAATGGATATATTTCCATTAAAAATAAAATTCAGCCTGGTGGCTAAATACAAAGCAAATATACAAAATTCTTGAGGCTTCTTAATGCATCAGAAACTATCAAAGAAAACAAATCCTATAATTAAGGTCCACCTTAAAAAAAGGAGAGGGCTGAAGAAGGGAGAAGGAATGTGGGATGAGTGCAGAGAGGCAAGTGTAGGATCTACATGAGAGAAATTTAAAATGTTAGTGAGTGACACGGAAAAAATATAGAACATATTGAGAAGCACAGCATGCTACGTTCTAGTTATGAAAAGGCAATAGTGCATAATTTCCAAATGTCCTCAAAGGATACTCAGAATACCGCACGCTGAATTTCTTCCCTGAGTGGTTGAATTACAGCTGATTTTATTTTCTCCTAATGCTTTTTATGTTTTTTCCAGTTTTTCCTTGTTGAAGATGTATTTCCATCAGAAAAAATATACTAAATCATAAAATAAAAGATTAGAAGGATAACTAATGCCAAGTAGATATAAAATCTTTCAGAAAAACACGGTTTCTGATCCGGCTAGTTGGGGGCTGCTTTGCTTCTACTCCATGTACAGGCAACAGCACCTCGGTGTCCTCAGAAACCCTCCAGGGACCGGGTGCTGCTCCCTCCCTCCGTGAGGGTGGCCCAGCGACTCTGCCCTCACTTCCTGGCTTTTTTAGTCTCTTTTCCTAATCAAAAGGGACTTAGAGTGCTGCTGTCTAGGAGCTCTTTGAATTCTGATATGTCCTTAATTCCATGTGCATGAGGCTGCCGCACCATCCCGCGGCACCAGGCCAGGCACCGCCTGCCCTTCCAACAGCGTTTCTGCACTGGGTTAGGAAGCAGAAGGGTTAAAAGAAGAAAATGAGCAACCTTGGAACACAGAGTCTCTACTCCTGCAGGCTCTCAGGACACTTGCATGTTCGGCAACAGAAGGATTCTGAATGCACACGTTGGCCAAAATCAGCTTACACTCTGAACACCCCAAAGTTCTTTCAAAGGCCTGCTCCAAGATGGATTACTCTGACTTCTGGGGAAAATCCTCCATGGCCCCTGAACACACGTAGCCTGCCATAAACATCAGTATGTGTTTCCTTCACCCTGGCCCAGGGAAGTATCCCCAAAATAAGCGATGCTTTCATTACGACTTGGACTGAATGGCTTATGGTATAGATTCTTAGCTAAACTTCCTCACATGAGTTGCCTGGATACTTGAATGCTCTGTTGAGACTAGGTGATCCAAACATCAACTGGATTTTGCATCCAGAATAAACTCCATTGTGACTTAGTATTATATTTTAATTAAGTTTTACTTGAATGTATGTTTTTGGCATGCCAACATGCTTTAGTGGTTCTTTCACAGAATTAGAGTCATTTTAGCGCTGCACGGGGAATACGATTTCTGGTCCACCCTCGTCATTTTCCAAATGAGTTGACTATGGCTTGGAGAGGTTAAATGGCTTTCTCAGAGCCACACAACAAGTGACAAACCTTATTATGTTACATTCAAAGGCTGTCCCATTGGTGAGGAGGGGGCTTCATAAGTCAAGGGCAAAAGAACATGACAGCCACCACATCATGAGGTTGTCATAGACCCAGCCTAAAGCCGTTCACACATTTCTTCATTTTCGCTAGGCCAGGATGTAACCTTCACTGTTTTGCTTCTACTTTCCCATGGACACGACCTGCCCTGGATGGAGCACTTTCCCTGGCCCATTCCCCGTGTCTCCTTTCCCGTGGCATGCTACTTGCTTTTGTCTCTAATTTTGTAAAACACCTGTTCTGTATGGCTTGGACCCCTCCCTTCTTGGAGCTTGGCTCTAGATTGTTGCTAAATTTCAGTGCTGAGATTAGACTCCAGGCCTCCTAATTTTTAGAGCACATTAATATGCTTACACCATACTCTTATCCTCAATAAAGTTGGTTATAGATTTGAACCTCTGGGATGAAACTTTCCAAAGGATGGTGCTTTGTTGAGTTAGAAATAATTAAAAAATAGTCTTCCCTGATTGTTCACCTAGGGTTTTCTTTCATCTTGTAGCTGAAACTACAATTAAAATACAGTGTAGACTATTAGGGCTGGTTGCTTTGGATTCACAGATGCGATGACTGGCAGTTAGTCGCACAGCAGCCCCAGAGAAAGCGCCTCAGGGAAGGTGGGGATCTTTTGACACCTGGAAGATGGGCCAGTTGATGGGCACGGAGCTATGCTCAGTGGCCGTGCAGTGGCAGGCAGGTGTGGGTGGACCCATCACAAAATCATCATTGCAAAGAAGAACAGAAGCCCACCCAGGCAGGTGTCCGGCTGGTGGAGTTGAGGGATGCTCTGATACCCCCCACCCCACCCAGACGCACACGCGTGGAGCCTGTGAGCTGGGAGCAGACCAACGAAGACGGGGAGCACCTGCTCGGCGACGGGCATCCAGCCTACATGAACCGGAAGAGCAGTCGGAGGCCATTTAGACCCCCGATTCACCTCGGGGACCTGGTACGTCCACCCGCTGCTCGCAGATGTGTCTCAGCAGCCTGTCGGGGCCTGGAACTTGCGCGGCGGCACTCTCGCCGGCTCCCAGCCCACCCTGTGATCCACCCAGTGGGTCTTCTCGCCCGTCTCACTGGCGTTCAGTTCCGCTGCTGCTGCCTGAAATAACACGAGGCTCTCCCCGCAGCCCTCTATTAAAATGCAAACACCACGGGAGGGTCACAGTTCACAAGATAGTGGCTGGAGCTACTGAAGAGTGGTGTAAAGGCACAGCGTGGAAAGCTGGTGCTGACAGAAGCCCGCAAGACAAATCAGGCAACGCCTCCTGGCCTTGGATGAGAATTGCCACCAAGCTGTCACACCCTCAGACACGCCAAAGCAGGGAGAGGGAGAATGCAGCGGGTGTTTGCAGAACTAACTGTGAAATGGTGCCTGAAGCTCAGATAGAGACACTATCTGATGATAATGATGACCTTCCACGGGGTAGAGAGACTCGCCCAAACAGAGATGAGCATCGAATGCTAAGGACGACTGTCCTGAGAAAAGGAAGATAATACAACTGCGTTTTACCTGCACTAGTCAGACCTATGCCGAGGTCGATATCGTTACAAACACCTAATAATAATAATAATCTGAGGAATGCACAGAAAGAGGCCATGAGGAGGATGAAGATGATTAATTTTGAAAGTGAAGTACTCAGGAAACGGGAGAACCGCTGGCTGAGGGCTACACTGTGGGCAGCCGCTGAGTCCGTGGTTTGTGGGCTGCCTGCTGCCCCCAACCCCAGGGCCAGACGTGGCTGCGGGACCGCCTTCTCCTCCCTGTGCCCGAGGGGCCTCCCTGCCTTCCTCACCACACTCCAGACGGCCAGATTACCAGACACTGAGACAGGACTACTCTGCCATCCCCAAGGCAGCTTCCTTTGGAAAGTAAGAGGGAAAACTAGAACCAGAGGGGAGATTCTATGTGGAGGTAGATTTTGTTCAAAATGAAGAAGAGCTATTCTGAAAAGAACAATTAGAATTGCCTAAGGAATGAGTTTATTTTGTGAAGTAAGGAGTCTCTGACTCTCAGTTTACAAGGAGAGGCTGTTCAGTCATTTGTCAGAAGGAATCTGTATCGATACAGCATTGAAATACAGTTGACCCTTAGATAACTCAGGGGCTAGGAACGCCGCCCCCTGAGCAGTCGAACATCCACACATACAACTTTAACTGCCCCAGACTTTAACCATGAATAGCCTACTGTTGACAAGAATCCTGACCAATAACATAAACGATCAATTAATACATTTCTGTGTTATATTTTTATGTGCTGTATTCTTACAATAAAGTAAGCAAGAGGAAAGAAAACATTTTTAAGAAAATCATAAGAAAGGAAAAATATATTTACTATTCATTAAGTGGAAGTGGCTCATCGTAAAGGTCTTCATCCTCATCATCTTCACGTTGAGTAGGCCGAGCAGGAGGAGGAGGAGGCAGGGTTGGTCTTGCTGCCTCAAGGGTGACCAGGGGCAGAAGAAAATCTGCATGTAGGTGGACCTGCGTGGTTCCAACCCGTGTTGTTCAGGGGTCAAGGGTACCACCAGTAAGCCTCCTTCCAAACTGCGAAGCGTGCCTACCCCTCTGATTAAAAAGGAGAAAACATAATCCACCACAATTCCACCACCCAGAGGTCTCAGCCTCTGGGCTTCAAATGATGTCCCTAGATCCACGTGTGCAGAGGCCAGACAGATACAGTCACTCCAGAGGGTCTGACACAGTAGAAAGAGGACCCCGGATGGACTTCACATGCCTTAAAGGAGAGGAAGCCAAATTATAGAGAGGGAAGACAAGTCTGTGCATCTGGATTCTTCTGAGCTGTGATGAGTATGCGATCATTTAAATGCAAGAGACCACTGTTAAAATTAGCTGATGTTTAATGAGTGCTTTTCTGTTCACTGACACATAATCCTCACGAGAAACCTAAATGCTAGCGGTGCCATAATTTAAGAAGCCTGCAGAGTCAGCTGCTGGGCCCCTGATCTGACGGACATGTGAGCGTCTTCTGGTGGGGGGGCCAGGGAGGGAAACTGCAAAGCCCTAGTTTTAGAAGGAAGGGAACAGAACAGACGGCTGACTCAGCACACTCCGGATTCGGAAGAGTGGATTCGAAAAGTTATGACTATCTCTGCCGCATGAGCTGCACTACTGGCTCAGTCAGAGAAACCTGCAGGAATGTCCTGGGGCACATCTCTGTCCTTGGCGTGCACCTCAGGTCCCAGCCCTTGGTGGGATGCGCAGCGAGGGGGGGTTGCAGAGGGGAGGGGAGGTTCCAGGACTCACTGGACGTGCGCAAGTCCAGTTTCGCAGCATAGGCCAGTGTGCGCCGGAGCAGACGGGCTTCCCTTCACCTCAGTCAGGCCTTCTCGCGAAGAGAGCAAATGTGCACCTCTGGCCCAGAGGCTGTCCACCCCGCTGCACAGGAACTTCACTGCGCTGAGCTCTTGAAGACATACGTGCCAGGGCCTCACCTACCAGCCAGTGCCCAAGCATGGACACCTTCTTCACAGCTTGCCAGATGCTTCTATAGCACAGCACTGCCACAGGGCAGCCATACCAAAGAGAGTCTGCCCCTCAGCCCTCCAGCCCTGGTTTGCTCGCCTCTGCCCAGGGGAGCATCTCACTTCTCATACAATGAAAGAAAGAACATGCCAATTAAACCAATGGAAAAGAAGGAAAGCAGTGTGACTTTAACATGTACCATTAACATTATCGGTTTCATCTTCAAATTTTGGGAAGAGCTTTATGCTTTACCATTGGAGCCATTCTTCACTCATATTCCTCTCATTAACAGAATCTGTCCTGCCTTGGAACCCTAAACTGGTTCCAAGACAAAATTTAATTTCCTGTTTGTAAGATTTTTTAAAAATTTTATTAGGAAAAACAGAAAATTTAGTGTTCTCTTTAATATAATCTCACTGGATCTTCAAGACCTCTGAATGTCAAATGCCTGTTACAAAATGATACTCTTATCATTTTGGAGAAACAAAAGCTTCCCTAAAGGAAATAGACTTTTGGCAGTGTTGACTCTCATGATATGTTTACACAAAATAAAATTTAAGATGAACATGAGTGGAGGCGCCTGAAACGAGCCTGAGACCTGGGTCCTGGGACTGCATTCCCGTCATTTCTCTGTTGTGCATTTTCTCTGTGAACTTGCCCAAACCACATGAACTCTTGGGACTTTATAGCCCTCACAAAAGGAGGGGCATCTAGGAGAAGATGATGTCAGGACCTTCCAGCTTTGACGCCAAGAGACCATGAATCTCCATGGATGAAGAAACCATGCGAGTGATCGGGTACAATACATAAAGCATGTTGCAAAGTAGCAGAAAAGCCCACTGGGTTTCGAGACAAAATACCTTGCTTCTGGCCATGGCTAGATGACCTAGAACAAACCTTTGGTTCCGTTTTGCACATCAACTCAATCATGTCCATGAGGGTATGTGAGTGCGAGAAACTGACTAAAGATCTTTTGACTCTTTAACAAGGACAGATTGGAAATGCCTTTATGACGTTGAAGTCGTTCCCTGCTTCCAAAATACCCCATGTGGGAGTTTACTGTTTTGTTTGGGAAAGTCGTAGGTTTGAAGTTAAAATAGAATTATCCTTACCCTGAATGTAGATGTTTTGACAGAAAGGCTCAGGGTCCTGTTTGTCAGAGGAGACCACGGGTAGAATTTCTGATCTCTTTATTTTTGGGGGGAAAATGCATTTTTTATCTGTGGATCTAGATGGTATATTATTGCATATTTCTGGAGAGGAAGCAAGAGAGTGTGTGTGTGTGTGTGTGTGTGTGTGTGTGTGCGCTTGAGCGATCACATTTCTACATCCACACAGGCAGTCCCAGAAATCCCAAGCAAGTGAAGCTGCACCGTGGTCCTGCCCTGGCCCGTGTACGGAAAGCAGAGGTCAGGCTATACAAACGTGCGGGCTCACTGGGCCACGTTTCACATTGGACTACAGTCTCCAGATAAAGGTATTTAACACTAAGTAACTCTGAATATACTGTTTGGGGACTATTATGTGCTTAGTATAATTGTACAAGATCACATTCCTGTGGTTAAGGGAAGTTTCTCTTCCAAAGTACAGATATTCCCAGTGCCAATCACTTCGGCCAATCTGGGCTCCTTTGTCAAGTGCAAAGGAGACCACACTTACCTAATGGAAAAGATTTGGGGCCCAGGAGGAAGGTACTTGGCAAGTGGCTGCAGCACCACAAAAGTCATCCAGCACCAAGCAGTCCAGAGCTGAGCTCGGCCTTGTGGCTGTGCCTCAGGTCAACATCTGCGGACTTTCGCAGAAGACAAAGATGCTGCTGCCAGCTACACCAACAGACAGCTGGCTTTCTCCCACTCCTGTGCGCCCAAGTGGAACCAGCTGCGCCCGTGTGGTGCCTGGTCCAGTGCAAGGCCTTCGTAGCTGGGCCTGGCAGGCCTTAGCAGAGCTTTGACCCATGGGAGTAAGGGCTAGAACTTGCTTGTTGGGGTTTCATTTTAAAATGCCTTTCCCCGAAGCTGTCCACAGCCAAGTCTCCTCATTTCCCTGTGTGAGAGGAGGTGTGATCCCTCGGGGGAGACTTTTACAAAATATGGGACCTGTACCTACATCTTCTGTTTCAGGGATGGATTGTGTTGCACTCAGGTTCCAAGAGGCCGCTGGATGGGGAGCCCCAGGGACACACATTAGAGGACATCTTCTGAAGCCAAATTTCTTCCTGAAGTAGAGTGCATGGGAAACAGCACAATTCAAAAAATGTGATTATTTTTAAGCCTAGTTGGGTTATCTCAGTCTTAATATAAAGATGATTTGTAAAACATCTGTGCTTCATTTTCTCTGGACAGAGCCAGAGAAAATATTCAGCTAGAAGCTACATTCATTCCACATCTGCAACTAAAATGCTCTACTATTATGTTCTCTTGGGAAGAATCCATCCACGTGGCCACACGGGAGAGTTGAATAAAATATATTGCACCTTCTTTTCCTATTATGCACTTTATTTTCATTAAGTCTCCATATACCTCATTCTCAGGATTTATTGAGTGGCCTCCATATTTCTTAAAGCAGACAGCACTGCAGTGTGTTTTGTCCTGTCCATTAGATAGATAAGGAAACCAAAACATACAGACCAACAATTACTTCTCTCAACACAATTCCAGTGACCTAAGGCAGAACCCCATGGGGTCGCCCGCTCTCAGGACAACTGCTCCATCCATTTCAATGTCAAATGCAATCTCATGTTCATGGGATCAAAAGGTAGAGAACGTGGGTTCATGCTATGCAATAAATCTGTGCGTTTCCTAGTAGAGAGGACTGGCGCAGCAGTTATGAGTGAATGAGGATATGCTCAAATTAGTGTGATGCAAAACCACTTTTATTGCATACATTAACCCTTGTCATAAATCCACACGAAACAGATATTTTTTTTCAAAGCAATCACAAAGTGCAGGGTCCAGTTGCTGAAAGGCATTCCAATTCTCTGTTAAATGTCCAGATGAAGTTCTGAGATGTTTCCCTCAAATCTTCACACACAACCAACTTCCTGTAATGTCAAGAGCTAAATGGGGTGTCTATCCACAAAATTCATCAGCTTTTCTTCCATGGAAAACTCTGAAGAAGAAACTTTGTCAATATTTAAATTAACAATTAGTATTAGAAAAGCAGTTGATATTTATTGAATACTTCAGTGTTTTTCTCATTAATAATCTTATTCTTCCCCATGACAACCATATGGGGGGTAGGCTGCACTCAGGGAGTAATTTGCATGAGATCCTAGAGCTGGAAGAGCCAGGATTTAAATCTAGACCTATCTAAATTACTGTAAGCTCCGTACCTGCACTCCTTAATACAACAGCTACTAGCTCCATGGAGCCATTTACATTTAAATTTAACTTAAAAATTCAGCTTCTCATCACATTAGCCACACTTTGGAAATGAATACAATGGGCACATCACCTCCTTTACTGTCTTCAATGATGTCTAGGAGGGAATGTTTTTATTCCCAATTTCCAACGAGAAAAAGAACTTGAGTTGTTTGTACAAATTCCCAAATATGCCCCAGTATACCTGAGAGCACATAGAGTACAAGCATTGAAAACCTCAGCATTCTTACCCCTTTCCTTCTCCTTGGAGTACACAACCGGTGGCTTTCAATATGTGAGACCTGCTCCCAGGAGTATGTTCAAGGTCATTACTCAGAATTACAGGGAAAAACTTTGCTTTTTCCTACCACTCAGGAAAGTGTATCGAAACACCAATGAGTGTAAATAGCATTGCTATAGGGCCAACTGTGCTTATATATTTAAAAGGTAAATTATTTGTAAACTCTGTTGCATTAATCACGTGGTCTGGACTAGGGGCCGCACAGACTGGGTAGGAAACGTGGGCGGACGAAACAGACCGCTGAGGACGACTGCCCGCAGGGGTGAGCAGCAGCGGTACCTGGGAACTTGCTAGAAATACAAATGCTGGAGCTCCACCCCTGGCCTATTGAATCAACACTCTGGGTGGGACCCTGCAGTCTGTGCTTTAGCAAGGCCCACCGGAAATTCTCATTCCAGCTGAAGCCTGGGCACCCTGATAAGCAGGAGGAATAGGCAGGGAGCGTGATGAACGCAAAGTGCGCACCGCACCGCGCACCGCACCGCGCACCGCACCGCGCACCCACCGACCCTCACCTCGCACCGCGCACCGCACCGCGCACCCACCGACCCTCACCTCGCACCGCGCACCGCACCGCGCACCGCACCACACACCCACCGACCCTCACCTCGCACCGCGCACCCACCGCGCACCGCACCGCGCACCGCACCGCACCCCACACCCACCGACCCTCACCTCGCACCGCGCACCGCACCGCGCACCGCACCGCACCCCACACCCACCGACCCTCACCTCGCACCGCGCACCGCACCGCGCACCGCACCGCACCCCACACCCACCGACCCTCCCCTCGCACCGCGCACCGCACCGCGCACCGCGCCGCCCTCACCCCCTGCGGCGACAGGGCGCAGCCTCCACCAGGCTGCATCGGCGTTTGCGGGACTAGAGTGAACGTCTGGGGTTGCTGATCTTTCATACCTCCACTTCCACAGGCGGGGGATAACTACGTGACTTGGGGTGTATCTTGTAATCTAGAGATTAATGCTGCTGTGCTAGTCTATCTACCAAACCAAATAGTATGCTCGTGCTACTTTTTATTTTCTCGTCATCTCTAATATTTTGAAGCACGCTGTCTTAATAGTGTCTCAGCAATTCTTTTTCTCCTTTTTAATCTTTTGTTACTTCCAGATTTTGTTCCAAAGCGGCTGATTTTTAGTACATTGTTTTCAGGACTCCAATAGCACCATGAGTTAATAAAATCACAAGTGATATTGTTATAGGACATAAAAATAGACACGCAGCCTTCCAGCGAAGGTTTAAATGGAAATACCAACATCCCTGCCACGCCCGCAGCGCCTCAGGGTGATGTCCTGAAAGGTACGGTGGGAATTTCACCAGCTGAAGTCCTGCGGCTGAGAAGCAATAGAGGAAAAGTTAGCATGGGTCTGGCGCCCCCTAGGTTAGAAATTATTTATTTCTTGACCTTCGTTAAAACTTTGGGTCTCTCAGTACTTTCACTTTTGCACATGAACTGAAGCTTTGTAGTATCTGTACGTAGCACTTTCAAGTTGGCCTAATGTGATTGGAGTGCATAAGAGAGATTTTCTCATAAAAATTTTATGAAGTGTTTCAGGTCCACAAACCATGTAAAAACTAATAAAATAGACATTTATATATTAACCATTTTGGTTAATAAACAAAACATTGCAAATACTGTGAAGTCTTTCTGTGCACCCATCCTCACTCTCATTCCTCCTCTCCCAGAGGGAACCCCCACTCTGCATGTGATACTTGTCATTTCTTTTATTCTTTTAAGTTTGACCACATATGCGTTTTTCTCCAGAATGTATAATCTTGCTTTGCATATTTTAAAACATCTTGTAAATAAAGAATCATTCTGCACAAGCATTTTTCAAACTTCTGTTACTCACTGTTATGTTTATGACATTTATTGTTAATAGTTGTAAATCTAAATCATTTTATTTCATTGCTGATAAACATCATATTGAAAAGAGTCCATAACATTTAATTATAATTTATTTTGTTGATGAGCATTTCATTTGTTTCCAGTTTTGAGCTCTCAGAAACACCAGTGCCAGTCTTTTCTGTTTCTGTTAAGTATATATACAGGTGTTTTTCCAAGTTATATAGCCAGGAGAGGAATTGGTAGGCCACAGAGAACTGTTAGTTAGTTTTCACATTTATTAGACATTGCCATTTTGTTTTCCAAGTGGTCATAACAGTTTGTAGTACTACTTAGGGTATAAGTGTTTCCATTCCAATATTTATTTGCCCATACTTGGCATTGTCAAATTTTAAATTATTTTTGTCAATCTTAAAGATGTCAAATTTTTTAAAAAGTATAAACCTAATGTTTATTATTTATATTCAAGTTAAACTTCTATCTGGGTGCTAAACACAAATTTAACCATAACAAACTTTGTAATTAAAGTGGTTAGGTGCTGTCTTACACAACATAGAAGAAATATTCTCCTCCATTTTTTAAAAACAATCTTAAGATTTGTTATAACGCTATTTGCACAATAATTCAATGTGTTCTGAACAAAAAATAAACATTATTCATTTTATATTAAGTAATGACATTTGTGTATTTTTAAATATTTTAATTTTGTTCTTTCCTGGTGATCCAACATCCTGGAAAGGCAAGCTCTATAATAATAAAACAGAAAAGCTATATTCCTGTTAGGAAATAAAGATAAAAAGCCATTTCCTCTCACCTTATGGAGCCCTTTCCAAACCCTAGCAATGTCAGATATACCCGTAGATGACCTTTTAGTGAGATAGCTGTTTCTTTCTACTCTCTTAAGGCACTAGGAAAGGTAAGAGTGTTTGCACTAGCAAACACTGAATAAAACCCATGCAATGCTGTGATGTGCCTCACTTTTGCAAAAGCTAGGGCAAAGAAAGAGAAATATCTTCTTAAAAGGATCCCAACAGAATGTTCCTTTATATAAAGTTCAATACTCCAATTTGTGACTCATGAGAAAGCACATGAAAAACCCACAAAAGGATAAAAGAATTGCAATAGAAGTTGTCTGGAAGTCATCAGCCATGCCCGACTGACGGCCATGAACATAGGCAGGGAGAGTGTCACCTTTCGTGGCCTTTGAGGAGGATCGCACAGATGTTCAGAGGGAGTGCTTGATCCTGTCCCATAGTCTCTGAGTCTCTGTTCATTTCTCTTCTATGTTTCTCTCTTCCTTTTCTACATCAGATCAAGTTCGCTTCAAGTATTCTTTTGCAACCATTTAGTCTTCTATTAGAATTCTCATTTGCTTCTCTTTGATAATTATATTTTTATGGAGATATCCTACTTACAGAGTTACTGTGAATCTTTCATGTCACTTTTTAGAATTTCCACTTGCTTCTTTTTTATAATAAATATTTCTTCATAGAATCTAGAATTTCTATAATTTAGAATTTAGAATAATTTATATTTCTTTATAGAGATATCTTATTTGTGGAGTTATTGCCATTGTATTTTCCTTTAATTCTTTAAACACCATTCCTTTTATTTTTCAATATATAATACCTGGAAGTCATTGCCTGCCTGAAGCAACATCTGGGACCACTTGGAGTCAGTTTCTGTCCACTATTTTTTTCTCCTGAGTATGAGCCACACTGTCCCACTTTTTCACATCTTATACTTTTGTTGTTGTTGAAAATTGGAGCTTTTAGATAATGTAGCAACTCTGGATTACAAATGTTTTTCTTCTGAGAACATTTTTGTTTGCTTATTTATTTATTAAGCTATCTGGACTTATCTATAGATCTGACTCCCTGACAGTATATGACCCTTGATGGCTTCTGTAGGTTTTCCCTATGTCTGAATAGCTTAATGACCAGTCAAAGATTAAGAAGAGCCTGTGAGCAAATATCTAGAGAGCGTAGGGCTTCCAACCTCTGTGGATGGATGTGCATGGAAGGAGCAGCATATTCAAAGTTCAGACATGTCTCAGGCTTTTTCCCTGCCTTTTACTTTCTCCAGGGCCCTCCAGGATCTTCCGTGTACGCACATAGTTTCCTAGTCTTACAGGGATGTGAGTAGAGCTTGACTGACCCTTGTATGGGTCTCTAATTTTGAAGGTGTTCCCCTTAAATTTCAGGCTGGTCTGACACTAATTACGACCAGGATTAGCAACCTTAGGCTAGCAGAGTTATGAGTTTTGCCTCATTTTCCCCTACTTAGTTTTCTACGTTTATTGCAAATGCCATCAGCCGGAAGTTTTTATCTTCTACTCCAAATCGAGTTAGCCACCCCTGGCAGCAGAGGTGCGGGTTACCATGCCAGCCCAGCCCTGGTAAAACCCGGGCCACTGGGCTGGGGGAGGGAGGAATGCCGTAGCCCCAGGCAAGTGGCCTCTGACTCCTTCTGCTTTTACCAGAAGTTCAGCAGGTCTTCATGAATAAATGTCTCTTAATTTGTTTTTTGCCTTTAGTCACACTCCAGAGACTTGAAATGCTTATTTTTGATAATTTTGTTCTTGGTTTGGGGGGGCAAAAGATTTGCCATTCTCTTTAACATAGCCAGAAGGCCCACCTGTTTTCAATTACAATATAGGTAAATTTACTAAATATTCCTTGGTGGCTTGTCATTTTGTGGTTTTTCTAGAAGAAATCCTTCCCTCTCTACTTCAGGTATTAAATATAGCCTCCTACATTTTCTTCTAGATTTATAATACTTTATTTCCTCCTTATTTAAGTTTTAATCTATTTGAAATTGACTATTGCATGTAGCATGATATAGGTTCAAATTTTAGTTCCTCTTTATACATAAGTTATTGTATGTTTGTATATAGAACCCTGGACCAAATCAGCATGGTCTCTGTTTTGCTAAAATCTTTAGAAGGCATCACATCTGGTGAAGTATATTTTCTACTTTCCTCTCTTCTAAATATTTTGGCTATTTCTGGCTATATACTCTTTCCTATAAACTTCAGAAGCAGCTTGTTACATTTGAAATAAATCCTTTTTTGAACTTTTTAATAAAATTGTATTAAATCTATAGATTAATTGGTGGAATTTATATTTTCATAAAAAATGTGTTCTAATTTTTATATCAATTTTATAAAATTCTACCTATCCAGCCAATGTCTGTTTAAGAAGATGCCAATAATGGTGTTCATCAACTGTTGATAAAAATAATGTATCTGTGTGGATTTTGGCTAATGCATTTTAAATTTTTTGGTGTGATTTTAAATTTGTTTTCTATTTTATTTTTACAATGGGTATCAGTTTTTAAAACAAAATATAGCTATTAATTTTTAACACATGTTCAAAGGAAAACAGCTTAGGAGGTAGACTAAATCAAGATTGGTGTCTCCTATGATGTGAGCAAAATGCGTCATGGTCATGTCTCTTCTAACGTGGCAATATCATCCACAGGCCAATAAGGTAGGTGCTTTTGTGGCTCTGATAAGTCATATCTTTTGTCATTGAAAATAATTGAATTAAAATACTGATTCCCTTGCTCTATTTTCTTTTATTCTTTTGTTCTTTAATTCCCTAATAACATAGGGCCAATAATTTCTACTCCCAGGATTTTTGTCAGTCTTAAAGAAATAAAATATGTCAGCTTGGTTTTACTCAACTTAAACCCCCAATCCCATAGCCTATGGAAGTCAAATCTCTCCCCACAATTTCTGCCAGTGCCTTCAATTTAAACTCTTATGCTCCTCCTACATTTAGGCCTATTATGCTATCTCTGTTTTGTCTCTACATTAATCAACCAAGAAATGAAATTGCATTCACTTATGCATTTTCACACAACTGAACCATAATTCATTTTATGAAGATTTAGGAGGGTCTCAAGAGTGCACTGTCATTTGTCATTCTTATTGATTTCCTGGTCTCTAAACTCTGCTTCCCTCCAAACAGCTGGGATTGACCTCAAAAACTCAATAGTATTTTGGTGCCTGTCAAAAACCAAACCAAAACAAAGCTGAAAACAAAAACAAATAAAATGAAAAACAAACAAACAAACACCCCTCTACTGCCTGGACTTACCCTAGTTGGAAGGAAGTTGACATTATAAAATTGTGTGTGTGCGTGCGTGTGTTCATGTGTGTATAAAATCTACCACAGTGAGTATCTAGATACTAGCTCAGCAAGCGTTCACTTTCTTATTCCTTATTCGTTGGGTCAGCACCTTATAGTAGAATTGTACTGCCATAGATACCCTTAGACAAGTTTCGAGGGCCACATTCTGGCCCTTTTTCTCTTTTCCTACACCTCATTTTCATCCAGAAGAATAAACACATTCTCTGGCCATGCTCGGTTTCCTTCCAGCCATCTTCCTCGGCCTCAGCCCGCACTCATAGGGCTGAAAAGTAAAGTGAAAACAGGACTCAGGGTTTACGGGAACGCAGCTACATCTTTGGGGGCAGTGTTCTGTGGTCTCTGCCTTGCCACCCCATCTGCTCACCATTAGCCGCCATCCAGATGAAGTCGTCATGTGTTCGTAATGAACCAGTGTGGGCGGAACAAAGCTCTTTGGGTTTCATCATTCTAATGGGCCTGCTCACCGCAGAGGATGTCCCTCTGCGTGTGTCAACGTTAACAGTGCCCAGGTTCACTTAGAATCCCCTGCTGTGGGCTGACAGAGACCCAGGGCCTCGGGTGCATGCGCAGACTTCTCTTATTCGACTACATTTCATGACCGAGCTCTACAATGGTCTGCCTGATAACGAGGAACTACCACCCCTTTCTGCAACAAATAAAATCAGAAAACTCTTCTTGCTCCTGGCTTCAAGTTGCAAACAACTACTTTCTGTAACGCCATTTAATAAGTGTCTATTGTGTCCCTCCTGCTATGAATCATAGTTTATAATCTTTACAACAGACTCAGAAGATTGGTATTCTCAGAGTCCATTTTATAGCTTAGGAAACGGAAGCTCTGAAATTTTGAAAACCTTGCTCAAAAGTGCACAGCTAATAAGTGACAGGCCTCAGATTCTACCCCACTGAAACTTGTTCTCTTTCCACTCACCATGTTCCCTGCATGGACATTTTGCAAACAAGTGAGCACTCTGCTTGCCCTTTCCGATGAAGGGGATACGAGGGGCCTAAACTTGCAGAGCAGATCAGCAGGCTTGCTGGGCCCGAGCCCATAACCTTATGATGAATGCTGAACCGAAGGCTTAAGCAAGACATTGTTATTTTTTGTATTAGTTTAGGAGATTTGGAAAGAGAGTGAACTTGGTTTCAAACCTTAGCATTTACAAGCTGTTTGCTTTTTGTATAAGTCACTTTGTCTGAGTGTCAGAATTCTCACTTGTAAAATGAGAATAAAAACGAGAATTCTATGTACATACATGCTCGTTCTCAGGATCCAATTCCTTCCCCATTAAGATGATAGATGCTCACGGACTGCAAAGATGCCAGCTCTGTTTGAGATCAAATGAGGTAGCCCATGTTAAAAGTCTTGGTAAAGCCATGGGAATGGTCTCATGGCTTTATGTGATGAACCATAGGAACTGCTCTCTGATACTTAGGTGCAAGAAACATCATTTTTGTACAATATTCTATGTCGAATTAAATCTGGGAGAACCCTTAGCGTTGGGAGGGTCACTCTCCCCTCCCCGGCACTGTTTGGGGATGGACCTCTACTTTCCAGTCAATCGCTGACTCCTCTGCCCTAGCAATGCCTGTTGCCTGGGTCTCCCATGTGTGTCCACCTTCCCTGGTCACCTGCCAGGCCAACCTCAACCCCCTCCCTCTGCGCAAGGCTATAGTGCTCAGCATGCAGAGATCTAAGTTCCTGGCACTGATATTTTGAACCTGCAGTTTCTTTGCCCTTTATTTGTTGGAGTCGAACTCCATCCCAGGGTTTGCCATGCCTACCTTCTATCCTTGAAGTGTCAAAGTTGTCATTTCTTCCCCCTCTGAGGCCATTCAGACATGTTCTTTTGGATAAGCAGCCACGGAGCCAAATGCTCACACAGACCAAACAGAAAAAGTAACGGCCGGGAAACCACAGGGTGGGAGCCACACGGAGCCCCCCTGAAGAACGGAGAGGAGGTGGCTGTTTGGGGAGCCGCTTAGCCTTGGCAACCAATTGTTTCCTTACAAGAATATTGGCCCTGTGTTCCCACATCTTCCAAATGCAAAAGCTGCTAACTTGGACTGGGGAAAAGGAGCCCAGGACCTAGAACACAAGCCCCACTGAATGTCCCATGGGAAGAAGAGGAAAATTAGTTTTCACTATTTCACCAGTTAAGATCACTGCATCCAAAAAGAACAAAAGAAAAAATTCAAGCCAACCAATAAAAAAATATATAAAATTTTAAGAATCAATCACGTGCCAATTTGCTTTAATTACAAAGATTATTTGGGGTAGAAAGGATATTATTTTTCCAGACTTTCATTGGGTTTTAAATCCAATAATTGTCTCAAGGGGAGCTCCGGGGCCCAGTCACTGTTACTGCCAATTACTTCTGCCAGGAAAGAGAGCTCTGAAGGAGCAGGTGGGCACACAGGTGCCAGCAGGCTTCCCTGGCCTAGAAAGCCCTGTGGCCGCCTCCCTCACTGTATGATGTTTGAGGGTCACCTGCACGTGCAGGTGGACATGTCTTCACCTGCGGCCCCTAGCTCAGCTGCACATCTGGATTTCCAGAGTGGAGCTTTCTAGTATATGGATATCCTAGGTCTGGGGTGACGGAGTGAGGCCTTGATTTTTTTTCCCTAAAAATACCTTGATGATTCTAGTGAGCAATTGTTGTTTTATGGTAAGAATTGTCTGGTCCAACATCTCTTTCTTATATGCTTTTTTTCTTTTGACAGGCAGGTACACAGGAAAGAGCACAGAGTAGGAGCTGGTAGAGCTGAGCTGTACCTTGGTCTCATCACTAACTAGTTGTGTGATTTAGAAAGATGGCCTGCGTTCTCTGGACCGCAGTTTCCTCCCTTGAAAACTGGGGCCATTCATCCCTGCTCTGCCACCTTACAGCTCAGGGATGCTGGGAGAATATAGGGGGAATAATGGGTATAAAAACAGGGGAGGAGCGAATCAGAAAGACACTAATATAGAAGTCAAGGAGCTGTTGAGGATCCTCTCTCTGCCCTGAACCACCCCATAGGTGGGAGAGTTGCTCCCTCCTCACATCTGTGTCTCCACGTGAGCCAGAAAGGGTTATCTAGATGAACCCTGTGTAACCCCTTCCAGCTCACACGGTCCATGTCTCTCAGGTTCCCAGACCCACGTCCAGAACTGCCTAGGAAAGGCTGGTCTCAGCAGGGCCAGGGGAGTAGGTCAGAAGGGAATGGTGGTGGCAGCACAGGTGGCTGAGAGGTAGCAGGAGATACCCTGGATGTCCTGATGAAAGGGACGCTTCATACATATCCACTCATTTCACCCCCAGACGACACGGGGAGGTAAGTGGTCTTATTCTTACTCTAGGCAGAGGAGACTAAGACTCGGGACTATAGGCTAGTGAAGGGTGCTGGGAGATTGAACCAGGTTGGTCTGATTCTAAAGCCTCCAGTGGTCCTCACTTGAGGTCAGTCTTGCCCTTCAGGGGACATTTATTAATGTCTGGAGACATTTTTTGTTGTCACGAATGGGGAAGTTGTGTGCTACTAGAAAGTTATGGTTGAGGACCATGAATGATGCTAAATATCCTACAACAAAGAATTATCCAGACCCAAGTGTCAACAGTGCCAAGGTTGAGATACCCTAAAGGAAGTATAAAGGAAGGTTCTGGAGAGCTGTGCTTCCCTTCACTGTGCCCAGCACCTGAGGACATCTGGTGCCGTCCCCCACCCACCCTGGGCTGGATGTGCATCAGTTAGCTGTAGAAAAGGTGACTGTTTTCCACTGATAACCAAGGATGCAGCTCGACTTGAGGAAAGCCAACAAAGAGATAGGTCTGCATGGAATTAAAGGCAGGAGGAGTCATATGTGACTTCATGTTTGTGGCTTGAAAGAGCCAGGGCCCTTAACAGAGCCAGGCCTAGGAGATGAGGCAGGAAAGAGTGTGGGAGTTGCTGGGCTGCCTGCCCACCACAGCCACTGAGCCGCATGCAGACGCCTAAAGTCCTGTTGCTGTTCCTCTCCTTCCACCATTTTTCTGCACAAGCCAGGAACATGTGCATCCACCCAGCAAAAGCCCCAGGGAGGCTCTTTTCTGTCCTTTTCTGATGACTTGCTTCCTTGGGGTTAGAACAACTTCCCATTCCACCATGAGGCCTTCAAAGATTCCTCTCACTGGACAAGGACTTACTAGCTAAGGATCTTTCTAACTTCCCTTATGACTTCTTCTTTGACTCATTGATTATGTAGGAATATACTGTTTAATTCCACATATTTTTAAATTTCCCAAATTTCCTTCTCTTATTGATTTCTAAGTTTATTTCACTGTGGACTGAGAAAATATGTTGCATGATTTCCATTTTATAAATTTATTGAGGCTAGTTTTATGGCTCACTATACAGGAGAATATTCCACAAGCACTTAAGAAGAATGCATATTCTGCTCTCATTGGGTGGAATGTTTTATACATGCCTAGAGGATCTAGTTGCTTTATAGTTCTTCAAGTCGTCTATATCCTTGTTTATCATTTGAGTAGTTGTTCTACTCAAATGTTCTACTTATTCAAAGTTGGATATTCAAGTATCCAGTTATTATGGTTGAATTGTCTTTTTTCCCATACATTATGTCAGGTTTTGTTTCATGTATTTTGTGGCGTTCTTGCTGATTGTGTATATGTTTATATTTGTTATATCTTCCCGAAGTATTGATCCTTTTATCAGTATACATGCCCTTCTTTAATTTTGTAAGTTCTATTGTTGAAGATAGAACTTTTTAAGTTCTATCTTCTCTGACATTGTTATAGCCACTCTGGCTCTTTTATGGTTTCTGTTTGCATGTTGTATATTCTATCCTTTTAGTTTCAACTGACTTGTATTACTGAATCTAAGCGTGTCTCTGGTAGACAACATATAATTGGTTTTTTTAATCCAGTATATAATTTCTTCTTTTTGAGTGGATTGTTTCATTCATTCATATTTAATATCATATTAGTGATACAGTCGGGTTTAGCTCTGACATTTAGCTTTTTTGTTCTTTATGTCACATGATTTTTTAATTACTCCATTCATTTACCACATTTTTTGTACTGTCTAGTACAACTATTTAATTCCTTTAATGATATTTTACTATATCTTTGAGTTATTTTTTAATAGTTGGTATAGAGCTTACAATATACATTTTTACTTGTCAAAATCTGCTTCTAATATATATTAACTTCATTTGAGTGATATATAAAAATTTTATTATTATGTAGCCTAATTTCCTCACCCTATTTTTTTGTGCTATGATTACTATACATCTTATATCTATACAGGTGACAAACACAATATATTGCTTTATTACTTTATATAATTATGTGTCTTTTAAAGAAGTTTAAAGAAAAAAAGGAGAGCAAGTATATATTTATAAATTTTGTTTTAACAAATTTTATTTAACATTTTTGGCTATCTTCAATGATTCCCATGGATTTGGGTTTCCATCTAGTGTCATTTTCCTACTCCTATATGGTTTTGCTCCCACTTGCCTTCTTTGCACTGTTATTCTCAATATATTACATTTCCATATACTATAGTGACAACTAAATAAATATTTACATATTATTTTATGCAATCATTTAAATCAGTTAAGAAAAGAAAAGATTTCATTATAGTGTCTTTATATTTACCTTTCTCAGCATTCATTGTTCTGGGGTTTTTGGTTTTCTTTTGTTTTGTTTTGTTTTTTGATGTGGACTCTATTACTATCTGTTGTCACTTATTTTCAGTCTGAAGAATTACTTTAGTATTACTTGCAAGGCAGTTCTGCTAGTAATTAAATATATCTCTCTCTCTCTCTCTCTCTCTCTCTCTCTCTCTCTTTCTCTCTCTCTCATGTCTTTATTTTGAAATCATTTTTGAAAGATAGTTTTTGGTTTTGTCGGATATAAGTTTTCTGATTGACAGAGGGTTTTGTTATTTTTTTTTTTTCTTGACACTGTTAATAAGCCACCCCATTGTTTTTGGGTCTCCATTATGTCTGATGAGAAATCTGCTGTTATTCTTACTGGGGGTACACGATGAGTCATTTTTTTCTTGCTGCCTTAGAGGTTTTCTCTTTATCTTTGGCTTTCAATATTTCAACTATGATATGTCTGGGTGACTATGTCTGTGTTTATACAAATTTTTGTTTGTTGAAATTCTTAGAGGTGCTGATCAATGTTTTTTATTGAGTTTGGAAAATTTTTAGACATTATTTTTTTAATTTTACTTTTTTCTTCTCTTCTCCCTTTTTCAAACTTTTGCACCCCTCAAGGAAAGAGAGGCCACCATAAGGCCAATCCAATGTCCCAAAGAGATCTATCTCCTCTCCTTCTGATAATTCCATTACACATATATTGGTGTGCTTAATGGTGTACATTTCTTTGTGACTCTGATTTTCTTCATTCTTTTTTCTATATGTTCTTCAGATTACATAATCTTTACTGCTCTATGTTCAAATTCACTTATTCCTGATTGTCAATCATACTGATGAGCTTCTCTAGTAAATTTCTCATGTCAGTTATTTTATTTTTTACTTCCAGAAAGTCCATTTGATTCTTTTCTCATAACTTCGCTTTTTGATGAGACATTGTCATAGTATTTTATTTATATACAGTTTGTTTTATTTCTTTGAACATAATAGCTGATTTATGTCTTTGTATATCCAGTCCAACATTTGTGTTCCCTCAAAAGTAATCTCTACTACCTGTTGTTTTTTTTTTTTTACTATGTATGCATCACACATTCCTGTTTCTTTGCGTGTCTCATAATTTTCCATCTCCAACTGGACATTTTAGATAATATATTGTAGAAACTCCAACTAATTACATTCCCACCACAACCACCACTATGGTTATTTGTTGATTTGTTTAGTTATTTATCTAAATTACATCAGTGGGTCTATTCTTCCCCCAGCCCTACGGTGTGTAGCCTCTATTGTCTCTCCTCAGAATATTTTCCCCTTGTTTTTATCATCTAGCCCAGTGGTCACCCCTGCATTAGCATAACCACTTATTGGTCAAAGGTTGTGCATAAGCCCCTTTAGCTATTAAATTTTTACCCTTTGCCATAGATATATGTTTGGCTTGGAAATTGCTTTCACAGTTCAGGAAATTTACAATTTTTCCTCAAGGTCAGGAAGGAATTAATAGTTTGAAATATTCATCTTCAATTATTCCTGAGAGTACATAGCCTTGGAATGCACACGGTCTTTCAGACTTCAAGTCATAAATGTGATTTTATTTTTAAGATTTTCTCTATAGGAGTCTTCCCTGTATCAAAATAGCTTCATAATAAGTCAGTGTTGAGTCAGAGGTCATACTTAAGTCTTTTGTGACAGCAAGGCTCTGCCCATTTTAAATGGATTTGTGTGTGACTTGGGTAACTTTCTGTTCCATGTCCTGTTCTAACTTCTCCTAACTTAGTGCAGCCTAATCCATGTTAACAGCCTAGCAAACACCTTGATTTGACCATAATACCAGGAGGATCTTTCTAAACTCTGTCTTTTCCAGGTTCTCTCTGTTAAATTTCCAGCTGGTCTGCTTTTTCACCTGTTGCTACAGGTCTTATGGAGCTACCAGCATGTTCTTAATGGTCTGCACAAAGATCTGTATTGTTTTTGACAACACCTTTAGGCTTGAATTCTCTGAATTCTTTTCCAAACAAAGTCAATCTCCTCAGGAGGAACTGCGGAGCTATGCATTCTTGAGGTCTGTCTCTTTTCCAAAGAACCCTTGTGCCACTGGGAAGGAGCTATTGGCAAGAACAGCAGTCTACTTTTCCCAAAGTGATATCCTGCTCTGTGAATGGTCATTGGTCAGGGATGGTAGCCAGTGGTCTTCTAGGATTGCTTCTCATGGTGCGTAAACTCCACTCATCGAGCAAGCTGGGGTATGGACAACTAGAGTCCCAATATTTTTTGTTTGCCAAATCTGGGGTAGAGCTGCTACCCCATGAGTGGGATCTGGATAGAGGCAGTGAATTCCAGTCCTGTCAGCAACACTCACCCAGAATACACCTTCTGTAATGTTGTAACAAGCCCCCCATTGAAAAAATTTCAGTAACCCCTGTATAACACTCTCCCTTAACTAACTACTTGACCTTCTGAGTTGTTTCCAAGAAATGGTGGATTTTCTGCAAGACAAAGGAGCTGAGATTCTGAAGGCCTCCAGGGCAGATTTACTGACAAGATTCACCATCTCCCACAGCCTGCCCCCAAAGCAATGAGTGCCTTGTTAGTTACACCAGGACTTGCCCCAGGCACATGGCCCCTCCTTTAAAATCCCTTGACCTCTGTTATTCTGGGAGATGCATTTGAGGCAGCTTCTTCTGTTTTCCGGACATAATGAAAATTCCTTTATTCCTTGGCAATACTCATTCTTTTAATAATTGGATCTTTGTGTGATGAGCAAGAGGACCTAGACCAAAACCCTCTTGTCGTTTTAACAATTATGAGGGCACAACAATGTGAGGATGAGAGGGATGAAACTAATGCCATAGACTGGGAGCTAGAAGGGGAGTGATCCTCTACCTTCTTGGCTGAACACATCTGAAGCAGAGTTCTTATAGAGTTTCTTTCACATGAAGCTGGGAGTGGGGTGAAAGGAGGAGCAGCTCTTGGCTCAAATGTTATAGTCTCTAGCTGTTCTTGTAAAATATAATAGATTTTCTCAAATAAATGTTTGTCTATTTGCTGTATGCTGTTGAGGAAATTTCTAGAGATAAAATTGTTTTGTTTTTATAATTTTCACCAGGTAAATAGTTATTTCAATGGGAAGAAGGTAAGCTGAGCTCCTTTTACCACCCACCATTCCTGATACATACATTTTAAGGCAAAATTCTTCATTGTCTTCAAAGTCATAATTGATTTGTATCCTGACTTTAAGACTCACATATCTCCCACTGTCCAGCAAGCTAAATTGGTGGGGCCAACAGAAGCTCATTTGCATGGGGCTGAAGGGAATTAGAAGTATTTTACCTGACAATATATTTCTTTAACATACTTTGAGATGGTTTCCATGAGTCTCACAGATAGAAGTAACATGGCAAATCTGTCTTTTACGGGGGAGGAGGGAATTTACATCTGTAAAGAATCTGCATTGATATAGCCAGGTCTATCCTTTGCTGATCTAGAAAGAATTAACTGAGAGTCTGACACCTTTAAAGGTCTGGAAAGAGACATTTGCCATCTATTCTCTCTGAGGGCTGCTATCTATATATTCACATAACAAGACCCCCTCAGCTAGCTAGTTAATGCTCCTACTCTCTCCTTTCCAAAGCCTATTTTTCTGCTTTCAAGACTCCATTCTTTAAAAGCCTCTGTATCGCATTGTGGAGTTGAATCTTAATTCTGAGGGTTCTTATGTACACACGTTGTAAAATAAATGGTAACTTCTTCCTCCTATTAATCAATCTGCCTCGGATCAGTGATTTTTTTAGCAAACCTTAGGAGGGCAATAGCCTTTGCTCCTGGGAGTGTCCTTGAACTAACATGGAACCCATGTCAATTATGAAGGTGCAACATGTCTTGCACACTTGAAAGACCTCCTCCTGGACAGAGGGCAGGGGCAGGGTTGTATAAAACACAATGTCTGTCACTAGAGTGCCACAGCCCAATGCCTGCCATGCCCATGCACTCACACACAATTGCACATCTTTATTCCAGACCACAGACCAACACAACCTGATGATTCCTGGCAGAGTCTTAGTACACCTAGTAGGAAATTATTGTACCAGGTAGAGGAGGGGACAGGGACTATGGTGACACAAGGACAAGTGGGAACAATGTGAAAGTGTCTCAGGGAATGTTAACCTCAAAGAGTCAGACTTTTCTCCCTAAGGCAGGAGCTATTTGGTACCTTGAGAGATGGTAGCTGAGAACTAAATTCATAAGGAGGGAATGCGGCCATAAGCGTATCAGAAACACCTCCCAGGCACTCCCAGAAGTGCTGACAACCCCAGCAGTGGCTTGGGTGACGAGTCAGCAGATTGAGAACTGTCAGTGTTAATAGGACCTCAATGGGACACCTAGGTTGATGGGTCTCGAAGAAATTCTGTTGCTAAATCAGGTTTCTTAAAGCAAGATTGACATATACCTATGCCAGAAAATGAAGAGTTTATGCATCACACTCATCCACACAAACGCAATTTAAACTCTGTCCCCTGTTTCCCATACTAAACGGAAAATATGAGCCCTGATCCCTTAATTACCATAGATTCATTCTCTTTTTTTTAAATTTTAGCATATTACAGGGTTACAACTGTTTAGGTTACATATACTGCGTTTACCCGACCTGAGTCAGAGCTTCAAGGATGTTCATTCCCCAAAGAGTGTACATAGCACCCATTAGGTATGAATACACTCAACCCCTCCTCACCCCTCCCACCTGCCTGACACCCGATGAATGTAACCATGGTATGTGAACATAAGTGTTGATCAATTAAGTCAGTTAACACTGATTTGATGGTGAATACATGTGGTGCTTGTTTTTCTATTCTTGGGATACTTCACTTAGTAGAGTGGGCTCCAGTTCTATCCAGGATAATACAAGAGGTACTAGATCACCAATTTTTTTTTTTTTTTTTTTTTTTTTTGTGGTTGAGTAGAATTTCATGGCACACATATACCACATTTTATTAATCCACTCATGTATTGATGGGCACTTGGGTTATTGCCACATTAATGCAATTGTGAATTCTGTTACTATAAACATTCGAGTGCAGATGTCTTTTTTATAGAATGTATTTTGGTTCTTTAGATAGATAGAAGCCCAGTAATGGGAATGCTGGTTCAAATGGTAGTTCTACTTTTAGCTCTTTGAGGTATCTCTGCATTACTTTCCACAGAGGTTGTAATAGTTTTCAGTCTCACCAGCAGTGTATGAGTGTTCCTATCTCTCCACATCCATGCCAACATTTATTGTTTTGGGACATTTTGATAAAAGCCATTCTCATTGGATATAAGTGATATCTCATTGTAGTTTTGATTTGCATTTCCCTGATGATTAGAGATGTTGAGCATGTTTTCATATGTTTCTTGGCCATTAGTCTGTCTTCTTTCGAAAAGTTTCTGTTCATGTCCTTTGCCTACTTTTTGATACAGTTGTTTGATTTTTTTCTTGCTGATTTTCCTGAGTTCTACATAGATTCTGATCAGCCCTTTATCACATGTGTAACATGTGACTATTTTTCTACCATTCTGTAGGTTGTCTTTTTGCTCTTGTGATAGTTTCCTTGGCTGTGTAGAAGATTTTTAATTTGGTCAGGTCCCATTTATTTATTTATTTATTTTTTGGCAGTGCTTGACCTTGGGAACTTGTTCATAAATTCTTTGCCTAGGCCAATGTCTATAAGAGTCTTTCCAATATTTTCTTGTAGAATTCTTATAGTTTCAGGCCTTAGGTTTAAGTCTATTATCCACCATGAGTTGACTTTTGTGAGAGGTAAGAGATGCGAATCCTGTTTCAGTCTTCTACATGTGGCTATCCAATTTTCCCAGGACCATTTATTGAATAAGGATTTTTTTTCCTCAACGTATGCTTTTGTCTGTTTTGTCAAAGATTAGATGGCTTTATGAGAATGGATTTATATCTGGGTTCTCAGTTCTGTTCCATTGGTCCATGTCTCAGTTCTTGTGCCAGTAATACGGTGTTTTAGTTATTATAGCCTTGTGGTATAGCTTGAAGTCTGATAAATTGATGCCTCCCCATTTGTTCTTTTTGCTTAAGATTGCTTTTGCTATACAGGATCTTCTCTCTGGTTCTATATGAAGTGCAGAATTTTTTCTAGATCTGTGAAAAATGATGTTGGTATTTTAATAGGGATTATGTTGAATCTATGGATCGCTTTGTGTAGTATAGACATTTTTAAAATGTTGATTCTGCCCACCCATGAGCATGGTATGGTTTTCCATCTGTTTATGTTCTCTGCTATATCCTTCCTCAGTGTTTTGTAATTCTCTTTGAGGAGGTCTTTTACCTCCTTAGTTAAATATATTCCTAGGTATTTTATTTTCTCTTTTGCTGTTGTGAACGGTATTGAATCTTTGATATGGTTCTCAATTTCAGTGTTGTTGGCATATAGAAGTGCTACTGATTTGTGTATGTTTAATTTGTAACCTAATACTTTGCTGAATTTATCAGTTCCAGTATTCTCATGGCAAAATCTTTGGGCAAAAAAAAAAAAAATCTTATGGCAAAATCATGGCAAAAAAAAAATTCTGAATATGAAATCATATCATCAGCAAACAGCAATAATTTGACCTCTTCTTCCCCCATTTGGATGCCCTTGATTTCCTTCCCTTGTCTTGTTTGCGCTGGCTAGAACGTCCAGCACTATGTCGAATAGAAGTAGTGAGAAAGCGCAACCTTATTTGGTTCCAGTTCTAAGCCAGAGTGCTTTCAATTTTTCCCCATTCAGTATGATGTTGTGGGTTTGTAATACATTGCTTTTATAATTTTGAGATAAGTCCCATCTATGCTTATTTTGTTAAGTGTTCTTATCATAAAAGGGTACTGAATTTTGTCTAATGCTTTTTCTGTGTCTATTGAGAGGATCATGTGGTCTTTATTTTTACTTTTATTGATGTTTTGAATTATATTTATAGAATTGCATTTGTTGAACCATCCCTGCATTTCTAGGATGAAGCCCACTTTGTCATGATAGGTTATATTTTTTGAGAAGCACCTGAATTGAGTTTGCTAGAATTTTATTGAGAATTTTTGCATCTATATTCATAAGGGATATTAGTGTGTAGTTTTCTCTTTTTGTCACTTCCTATCCTGGTTTTCATATCAGGGTGATGTCAGTTTCATAAAATATGCTGGGGAGAATTCCTTCCTTCTCCATGTTGTGGAATAACTTCTGCAGGATAGGCACCAGTTCTTTGTAGGTCTGGTAAAATTCATGTGTGAAACCATCTGGTCTGATACTTTTCTTTTTATTGCTGCTTTAATTTTGGTACTTGATATTGGTCTGTTCATGAATTCTATTTCTTCCTGATTGAGTCTAGAGAGGCTGTGTGCTTTTAAGAATTTGTCCATTTCCTCTGTGTTTTCATGTTTATACGCATAGAGGTTTTTATAGCATTCATAGATTATATTTTGTATTTCCATGGTATCAGCTGTAATTTCTTCTTTTCATTCCTGATAGAACTTATTAGAGTCCTTTATTTTCTACTTATTGTTAACCTTGCAAGAGACACATGTCAATTTTATTTTCTCAAGGAACTAACTTTCTGTTTTATTAATCTTCCATGTAGTTTTTTTGTTATTTATTTCATTTAGTACTGTTCTGATTTTGGTTAATTCTTTTCTTCTGCTGGGTTTAGGGTTGGTTTGCTCATCTTTTTCCAATTCTTTGAGTTCATTTATTAGATTGCCAATTTGTGATCTTTCTGTCTTTTGGATGTAGGAGTTTATGGATATAAATTTTCCTCTCAGGACTGCTTTAGCTGTGCCTCACAGATTTTGATAAGTTATTCCTTCTCTATCATTTAGTTCAAAGAATGTTTTGATTTCCATCTTAGTTTCCTCCTTAACCCAACAATCATTCAGCAAAAAGTTGTTTAGTTTCTATGGCTTTGTGTAGATATAAGAGTTTCTGTTGCAGTTGATTTCTAATTTTCTTTCACGGTGATATGTGAGATGTATGGTATAATTTTTATTTTTTTTAATTTTTGAGACATGCTTTGTGGCCTAGGATATGGTCAATCTTAGAGAATGTCCCATGAGCTGATGAGAAAATTATATATTCAGTGGGTTTGAGCTGATGAGAAAATTGTATATTCAGTGGGTTTTGAGTAGAATGTTCTGTAAATGTCAGTCATGCCCATTTATTCTAGAGTTCTGTTTATGTCCATTGTTTCTTTGTTTATTTTTTGTTTGGATGATCTTTCCTGTTCTGTCAGAAGGGTGTTGAAGTCCCTGGCTATTACAGGGTTGCTGGTTATCATTTTGCTTAGATCAAGTCGGATTTGCTTTATGAATTTGGTGCACCTGAGTTAGGTGCATGAATATTTAGAATTGTCATTTTTTCTTGTTGAATTGTACCCTTTTCCATTATATAGTGACTATCTTTGTCTTTCTTTACTTTTGTTTATTTGAAGAGTTAGTTATCCGAAATCAGAACTGCCATTCTAGCTTTCTTTTGGCTTCTGTTTGCTTGAAATATTGTTTTCCATTGCCTCACCTTGAGTCTGAATGCATCTTTGCAGGTTAGATGTGTTTCCTGAAGACAGCAGATACTTGGCTTGTGTATATTTATCTGTTTGGCCAGAGCAATTCAGGTGCTTCTAAAAAAAATATAACCTATCATGACAAAGTGGGCTTCATCCTAGAAATGCAGGGATTGTTCAACAAATGCAATTCTATAAATATAATTCAAAACATCAATAAAAGTAAAAATAAAGACCACATGATCCTCTCAATAGACACAGAAAAAGCATTAGACAAAATTCAGTACCCTTTTATGATAAGAACACTTAACAAAATAAGCATAGATGGGACTTATCTAAAAATTCTTGTTCAAAATTATTCTTCCGTCATTTTAATGTTCTGAATTTGATTGATATCCATTTCTAGAGAGTTGGTGTTCCCCTTTGGTGGTGTTGTTTTAGATTGATTCTTCACACTTCCAGAGTTCTTTCATTGATTCCTTCCCATCTGGAGCAGCTGTTGTTTCTTAGCTTTGGATTTTCATTTAGCTAATGACACACCCGGTTTAGTCTCTGAGCCAGTAGGTGTTGCCTGTGGGTGAGATTCAACCACACCATGTATGATGAGTCAGTAAATACAGTAAAAGGGCATGCAAATTGACCCTCCTGCCACTAGGTGGCACTTGCCAGGAGGAACAAGCTGCAATGTTGTTTGGGGGTTCTTTAACCAGTTTTTGTACCTCTGGAGAGGCACTCTAGTGCCCCAGGTGGTGGCTGGGGCCCTGGAACTTCTAGGTGTGTCCTTATTCTCTACCTCAGTGGGGACAGGTGGATGAGTGAGTCTGGGCAGAGCTGGGTTGCATGAGCCTGCCCTCAAGCTCCACAAATGCTGTTAGCAGGGATCAAAGGTCTGCTCTCTGCTTCTGGGAAAAGCTGCCAGGGAGGTGCTGAAGTGGCCCCACTCAGCCAAAATGTCTGCATGTGGGGGTGGGGCTGTCTGAGATCTGAAGTCTGGAGCAGGCCTCACTCCTTCCACCCTCCACTATTGCGTGGTTTCTCCCAGCCCTCTGTGGGCAGGCAGGACCTTAAGCCAGTGGCTCTCCCCTGATTATGATGCAAGCCAGGAGGTTCCCTACCCAGGAATATGGCCTGAGCACGGAGCGCAGCCCTCCTAAGGGGGGAGGGTTGCCCCTTGAGCATGCTGCAGCTAAGACTGATTCTGATCTGCCCCTGAAGGCACACACCTCAATAGACTGGTTCACAAATATCCCTTCTATGTCCCCAAGCAATGCTATTGAGACCTGTGTGTATAGGATCTGACCTGCAGGCCTGTCCTCTGGCCCTGAAAATCAATCCTTGACCCTGCCAGGGAGTATAGTGCTGGGCTCAAGTCACCCATGGGGTACCCAAGCTGGATCAATGTCTCTCCACCTCGGGATTTGCCCTGCTCTGCTGGAGTCACCAGGCAAGTGGCGCCAGAGAGGGCTGGCAGGTAGGCAGCTCACAGTCTGAGTATGCCTCAGTCTACTACAGGGCTCCAAAATGAAGGGACCCATTCCCTGGTGATGCCTCTGGGTGGTGATAAATTGTTTCTCTCAGCAGTCACAGGTAGGGGAGGGTAAGGGTAGAATGAAGCAATATGGCACCTACCGATCAGCTTGGGTCTGTTGGGCAGGACATGCCCCAAGGAAGCTGGGAGCCTGGTGCCTTATCTGCAAGAGGCTCACCACTCGTGGATGGAAGCAGCATCTGGGCTGGTGTTAACAGGTCTCTCCAGTAGCTCAGGAGTCCACCTTCAGTTTGAGATGCAAGGGAGGGGAAATTTAACCGCTTCATCTATACTTGTTACTGGTCTCCAAGCTTCTTGGGGTTTAGACCTTGTCAATGCCTTTCTTCTTCCAGTTCTGCTCTGCAGCTTCTTCCTGTGGAGTCTCCTGTAGGTTCAGGCAACCTTCTTCCGACCCTCATCTGATCTGTGTTTGTCTTTTTGTTTGTTTGTTTTCACTTTTATCTAAAATCTTTCCTTCTTACAGAGATGCTCTGGCTGGAGGAGTTTCTCATCTGCCATCTTGCCTCTGTCCTTCCAGAATGCCTGAGATTCATTCTTCTTGGCCATTGTACAAACCACAATGCCAGGGCCACAGCCCACACTGGGCCTCGCTAGCACTTAGTCACCACGCATGTGGATTCTCTGCAATCCCCTTGGACCCTGTAGGAGGTCTTCCCTGGAGAGCACTGAATGAAAGCACATCTGATGCCACATCGGTGGTGATTCTGGGATGCATAACTGGGATGGTGTGACAGAGACGCTTCCTCTTGTCTGCCAGCTTCACTCAGCCGCTGGCAGAGGCCTGCAATGAGAAAGCTCTTTAGGCCTGGTCAGGGCTCAGAAGGAAAAACGGATGCAATGCCGCATTAGTGACAATAAACTTAGACGTGAGAGCAGGAGACAGTGGCCCCTGTCCCACTTAACTGCTCTGCCTATTTAAAACAATCTTTTTACGTTCGTATCTGGAGCTGATTAGGGGAAGCCTGCATCAAAGCACGCCAGGATGTCAGAATCTTCCAGACTGTGCGGAATCGCAGACAGGGGCTTGGCAGGCAGTTAGGCCTTTGCTGTCCAGGCAGAGCAGGCGCCCTCGGCACCCCTATCGCAGGGCCGGGGCTCCCACGGCTGCCCGTTTCCCTCCTTCACTCGCGCTGAGCGACTCCAGTCGCCAGGGGCACCTGGGCCAAGGCTTGGGCTGTCTGCCAGCCTCGCTTAAGGTTCTCTTTCTCGTCCTCATCCCAGCCCCCAGGCTCGCGGACCCAAAGAAGAGCTGGAGAAGTTGCCCCTGGGGCCGCGGGCCGGGCTCTCGCTCTCGCTTCTCCGCCGCCGCGCAGAGCGATCGCCCGCGCAGCCTGCTGAGCGGTTACAGCGCCTCCGACAGCCGATTCGGCTCAGCTGTTTCTATTTTACCTCTTCAGAAAGATACATGGAGACTTTCACGCGATGTTTCTTTAAATCCCTCAACCAGAAGACAAAGCACACTGGAGAAAATGCGCTCCTGGGAAGAACCAACGTGCGTTCTCCGCGCTGCGGGTGCCTTTCCTGGCTCTGGTGACCCGCGGGCCCTGGGGACCTCTCTTTATGGCTGCCGGCTTCAGGGCTGCCCGGGGAGGGGAGATGAAGGACTTGACTTGTGCCCAAACTCATGATAAGGGTGAAGGAAAAGAGGAGCTTACACCAGAAAGATGTATCTGGCCGCCCGACCTCGCACTGGAAGGCCCCTGCGAGGCGTCTGCACGGAGGCCGCCGGCCGCGCGGTTCAGGGCTGAGCGCCGACGGGCAAGCTCACCTGACCCGGGAGAGGTGCTGGGCACACACAGTGGAAGACACTTTTAGGTTAGAGAGCCGAGGAAAAACAAATAATAGTAGGACACATAGTCGACATTGTAGCAATGACTGTCGCAAGTGCTTACCACGTGCCTGATGCTCCGATAAGCTCTTTACTTACATGATCCTATCTAATCCTCACAACTAGATTAAGAGGTAGTAGGTGTGAACATTCTGTTGATTGTATGGGTGAGGAAACTGAGAATCTGAGAAACCAGGTAGCTTGCTCAAGGCGCCTCTCCTTTGTAACTAGCAAAGCCAGACTGGAAGCCACGTGATTTCACAGCCAGAGGCCTCAAGCACCAAACTGCACTGCTGCTAATTGGTCAATATCACTAATTCCTGAGCTATGCAAAGCCCGTTGTCAACTGCAAAGCTCTCCCCAGGCCAGGATGCCCAGGCGGCAACTGTGGACTGTTTGCAGGTGCCTACAGGACCCCCTGGCTGAGCCCTACCCAGGGCAACCACTCTAGGAAATGCTCTGCCTCAGGGCTGTCATGTACTGTCTCTTCACAGCTACCTTTGCCCCCTCCCCACCCCAGATCCTGGCAAATTCATTCACAAATTAGTGAATTTGTTCTGCATCACTGTAATTTTTTGTTTCGAATGCTGTATAGACGAAATCGTACAGCGTGTAGCATTGTTAACTGGCTTCCACCACTCAGCACAATCCCCGGAGGTCATCCCAGTAGTGGCTCGTATGAAGTTGGCTCCTTTCTATTGCTGGGTAGTATTCCATGGCGTAAATGCACCACAGTGTCTAGCCATCACCCCACAAAGGACATCTGGGTTGCTTCATGCTGGTTATCACAAAGGAATCTGCTATAAACATTTGCATACGGGCTCGAGTGTGACCATAACACTCACCTCATTTCATTTCTTTGGGAAAAGTATTCAGGAGTGCAATTGCTGGGTTGACAGTTGCCATTTAGTGTTTTAAGAAATTGGCAAGTTGTTTTCCAGATTGAGTGGACCATTTTACATCCCCAAGAACAATGTATGCATCATCCAGTTTCTCCACATCCTAGCTAGCACTTGCTGCTGTCACTGTTTTTTTTATTTCAGCCATTCTCATAGGTGTGTAGTGGTATTGCATTGTGGTTTTAATTTGCATTTCCCTGATAGCTAATGATGAACATAAATTTGTGTACTTTTTTGCCATCTATATATCCTTATCAATGCTCATGTCTTTTCTCCATTTTCTAATTAAGATATATTTTTTACTGTTGAACTTTGAGATCTCTTTATGTATTCTATAAACTATAAACAAAGTCTTTTGTCATATGAATAGTTTTCAAATATTTTCTCCGAGGCTGTGGCTTGACTTTTCATCCTCTTCACAGGGTCTTTATTGGGCAAATTTAAAAATTTTTGATTATATATAGCTTTCATATTTTTCTTTTATGGGTTGTACTTTTATTGTCAAGTCTAAAAAGTCCACCTACACCTAGGTCCAGAAAACTTTTTCCTAAAATTTTTCTTTATAGTTTTACCTTCTATATTTAAGTACATGATCCATTTGAGTTAATTTATATACAAAAGGTTTGAGGTTTAGATTGAGATTCTTTTTATATTTTTATTTTTTGGCTAATTGGTTTTCAATTTCACCCACACCAATCATGGAAAAGGCTGCCTTTCCTCCACTGAGTTGCTTTCACACCTTGATAAAAATCAGCCATGCTTTACAGTGTGGTCATTTCCAGATTCTCTGCTCTGCCCCATGGATCTACATGTCTGTCCAGACCCCAGTGCCACACTCTCTCAATTGCTGAATTACTTTTCCACGTTAGTCTGTTTCAAGACTGTTGCAGCTGTTCTAGGGCCTGTGTCGTTCCATATAAATTTTAGAATAAGCTTGTTTGTCTTTGTCCACAAAAAGGGCATTGTTGGGATTCTATTAGGAATTACCTTAAGTTTATACACCAGTTTGGGGTAGGGCTTTATTTTTCTCCACTTCCCTCCATTTCCTGCCATCCATCATCACAGGCGTGGCATGGGGGCCGGGTAGGCAGGAGGAGGAAAACCCGTTCTCCCCCTTGAGGACATCCTGCCGCTGCTTCATCCTGCGCAGGGGGCGTGGGGGCCGCAGTGCCCTAGACCCCAAAGGTGCCGTAACCCGCCCAGAGTGGCCTCGGTCCGCTGCTGGGGAGCGAGCCGCATAAAAGTGCGCTGCCTCGCCCGGCTCATCACCCGCATCCCTGGCTCCTCCTTAGCCCTGGCTCCCTCAGCAAGGGCAAAACTCCTGACCCCTGAGTACGGTGTGGAATTAACAGACACACCAGCACTAAATGGGTCACTCGTGCTTGGACAGGGAAAAACTCTTCGGCTGCCACAGCAGGCGACAGTGAAAGGGCCCTCCTCTCATTTTCCTGTCTTAGTTAAGTCCTTCCCACTCTGTGTGCGCCCAGAGAACAGCATTAGTAGGCGATTCTAGGCTACGCAGTGATACTAATGCCTAAATGTCCCTGGCTCAACTCAACAAAGAAGAGTTTGTTGCTTCCAGAAAATTGGAGGTGGCTCTGGTGGCCCATCTGTATGGAGTGACACCACCTGGAAAGCATGTTGCTGAAGCCTGCTGGGGAAGGGGCAGCTGGAGGGGGGCCCAGACTTCACACAGCCGCAGCCAGACACAGAGCCACTGCCCTTGCTGTGACTCAGTGGCCTCGTCTGGTCACGTGGCCCCAGTCTAACCCTTCAAGAGAGGCAGGGCAATGCAGTTGCTGTGAACACTAGGTTCCTCTGCCAATGACAGTAACCATTGAAATCCCTTCCACCTGGAGGTTAAAGAGAGTTTGATTCAGAAGAAGTAAAGTGATCTGACAATGCCCATGCACACGTTTTGGGGTGATCTCATGCCCCTGCCCTACGCTGCAGACTGGGCCTCTCTGCGCTGGGGATGCGAATGGTGCAGCTCGAGTCTGCTTAGTGGACGTGTCAGCGAGGCACTCACCTCCACCAGCCACAGTGACACATCTGCCTGTCTTCTCCAGCGCTTTCGGAAGAGGGAGTAACAGCCAAAAGGAGGATCCGCCCCTACACGTAAGTGGGTTTCAGGTGCCGACTGCTCTCTGGGAGGTGCAAATGTCGTGTTCTGAGACGCCGGGCTGCTGTGGGCTCCACCTCATTACAGCGTGCGATTCACTCTGGTGCAGCAGAAGATTCTGAACCATTGTACATTAATCTCCATTGCTGTATTACAAACACCATAAATTCATATTTCTGCAAAAGCTTTAATGGGTGCATCTAAGAATACGTCTATATCTATAACGAGCTGAATATAATCACAGCAATGTCGGGCCATTGTGGGGCAACATTTTTTACTGTTTTCAGAGTTACTTTTGCCTGATTTCCCCAGGGATAATTGTTTGGGCAAATAGGGAAAGGTTCAGGGGAGACATAGAACTTACCTGAATGGATACCTCTCTGAGCTGCCCCCCGAGGGTGACAGGCTGCCTGCGCCTTAGGAGCCCGTCGTCTGGGCCCCAGGAGCCATTCTGTGCCAGGGGCAGCACTGGCAGACCAGCACATGCCAAAGGTCATTTCCAGGTTTTTCCAAATTTCACTTGTTTGAAACATGTATTTTTTTCTTTTTCTTAAACTTACTTTTTAGTGCTACTATTCCTCAGTATGAGACATAAAGTTTCTAACTTTGGAACTTGTCCTCTGACAGGTGAGGGAGCCTCACGGCTGAGCCAGGCAGCACGTCCCTGGCACTCCCCGCCATGGCGACCTCTCCCGTACCTGTTCACTTCCAGGGACGCGGTTTGAGTGGCCACGGGTTGCATGCTTGAAATGTGTCTAATAATGCAGCATAACTGAGTTTATTTCAAGTCAGCACGGCACCTGCCATGGGAAAGTCAGTGCACTTGGCTGGCTCCACTCAAATCTCCGGGGACCCGGGCCAGAGGGACAGTGCCCTCTGCTCAGGGGGAGTCGCTCTCCACACATCCTAAACCCAACAGGACAAAGTCTCTACCCTGGGCCTGCTCTGGAGCTGTTGGATCATCACTGCCCAGCTCTCGAAGCCGAGCGGTCACACCATGAGGACCTGGAGTTTGTGAACTTTGCACCCAGGTTTCTGTGACTCAGCGATTGCCAATGTGTCTGCAGGGAGTCTGAAACAGGTAATGTGTGCATACAGGCACACGTGTGTGCATGTGTCTATGCATGTGTAGGTCTGTTTATATTGAAACAATGAATATATTATATATACATGCATATATACATTTAACATAAATCAAATGGCAGTTTGGCATATTTCTGTTTCCTTTAGATTTCAAAGCGGGAAAGAGCACATTTCACTCCTGTGTGCAGAGAGGCTCCGTGGAGCTTGTGAACACATAACCCCGAGGCGAGCGAGTCTGATGGAGAAAGCACATCGGCCTCTTATGATCGGTTCCTTCAGACCCGCAAGGGCAGCACATTCCGCCGGTGAAAGGCGCACTTCCACGGGGCCAGGGGCCCTCACGCCACTGCTCTGGGAAAGGCGGTGGTGCCGGGGACAAGAGAAACACGGAGGTCTTTTGTGGAGATCTGGCAAGCATTAGCAGGCTTACATTGATTCTCTTCTCCTCTGCAACTTAAGCACGGAAGGGAAACCACAGCAGGAAATCTCTGGCTGTACTCTCTGTGGAGCTCAAGACCCAGTGGGGTTCACAGGGCAGGGGAGGAAGGATCACGCCGGCTGTGGGATGGGGCAGCGCTGGGTGAGGGGCAGATGACTCCCCCAGACCCTTTCCATTCTTAGGTTTCCAGAGTCACACAAACTACTATTCTGTGAATTACCTTGACTGATTTGGTCCTTGCAATTGCAAAGGTTTAGGCCCCCCATTTTTGCAATTTGGCCAGGAAATAGAGGCCCAGCGCTTCCAGGGCCAGGTCCCCGTCAGTGCCGCTCTGCAAGCCTCATTTCTTACTGGTCTTCGTAAATCCCACTGCTGAGGGCTCAGGTTTTATCTGGGGGAGCTGACACAGGCCGTGGCCAGGAAGCAGGGGAGGGAGCCAGACCGTCCATCCGAATCTGTTCAGCATCTAACGCCAAGAAGAGGTGAAACAGCGAGAGGGCGGAAGATGAGATGCTCTGGTGGAAACTGCTGCGCCCTGAGAGTGCTTGGCAGGAGAACCTCAGACAAATCACCAGTGGTCTGCGCCTCGCAGGGAGACGCTTTTGTCCCTGGCAAGCTCGGCGGGGGGTGAGCCACAGGGCAGGCAAGCCAGCCGGTCCCCAGAGGATGTGCCGAAAAGACAGGCGGCTCCAGCATGCTCGCACCACTCCATTCCCCGCGCCAAACTCCTGTCTATGAATCTGCCCCACCGCAGAGCCACAGGGGCCCCGGAGTGTCACTGCTGGCCCCCACGACCCAGGCTGAGGCCCCCAGCGGGGCTGCTGCACAGGCGCTGCCCGTGGGGCCGGCAGTTCCAGGGGGCATCGCCCGGCGGGCAGTGCCCGCGGCGTCCAGAAATCCGACAGCCGGTGAGCGGACGAGAGGATCGTCCCTCCTCCCGAGCCACACGGTCCTACGGCCTCCCGCTTCACACAGAGGCGGTGACAGCAACACTATTAGCTGACATCTATCGAATTCCACGTGCTCTTCCCTGGGTAAGTGGATATAAGTTACTGGATATGTACTCATAAAGACCCTGCCGTTTTCTAGAACTTCTCCTTGAAACTCTAAGCAGATTGGGAGGTCTTTGTCTGCAGTGTGGAACACCGAGTTGTAGAGTTGTTCACTTAAGAAGGAAACACCAGGCTCGCACTTTCCAATAGAAACAAGGGGCCACATATGTCATTCTAAATTTTCTAGTAATCATATTAAAAAATGAAAAGTAAGAGTGAATTAATTTTATAATAATATATTTTATTTAACCAAATATCTAAAATATTATAATTTCAACATGTGATTAATATAAAATTATTAATAGACGTTTATATTCTTTCCTCTGTGCTGTGTTTCACACTCTCAGTGCACTCAGCTCGGACAGGGCGCGCTTCACAGGCTCTTTGGCGGCGGCTACGGGCTCAGCGTGTCTGAGCTCCATGTGCACAGCAAACTCTTAGCTCTCTAGAGTTTACTGGATGAAAACCTGGAAAAAATCACACTAAAAGGTCTTCTTTATTCCATTAGTGACAACAGTAACATTAACAAAAACAACAGCAACTTTTAGACTGTGTGTATTATCATAGATACTCTGCTAACAGCCTCAACTGACAGAAATGGATTCTCCACCAAACCCTGGAGACGCCCACTCTCGCTACACCCTTTAGCACTGAACAAACGGAGGCTGCAGTTGTTCCGTGACTTACTCAAGGCACATACCATTAGTACATGGCAAGATCAGCTCCAAGTCTAGGCCGCATGATCCCAACCCGCTGCGAAAAAGGACAGAGAGGTAGGCAGGGGCGTGATTCCTTCGGTCTTCATGGAGTTGCACCGGATTTGGGGAACAGATGCCAAGGGAAGGAGCAGTGCAGCCAAAGGGTGCCCTGAAGAAATGAGGACCTGTGGCCTCGAAACAATAGAGCCCGGAAGAAAAATCTAAGATATTTGTACAACTAACAGGAGAGCCAAGGAGAGCCTGGACTTTATTATGAATTCTTTGCTGGCAGAACTTGGAGGTAGGGTGAAAACCTGAACCAAGAAGCGTAGGTGTGAGATCCCCATGAAGCCACAGGGGTGCTACAAAACATAGATGCCAGTATATCTAATCTATTTGGCCCCAGTTCCATATTTGAAATTTTGGAACAGAAATTTCTTATGTTACAGAGTTATTATAAGTATCAAATGAGACCGAATATGTAGGAATATTATTTATGTTTCTATTAAAAGTATTAAACATAGCAAATAGTAAAATCGTAGAAGTTATTTCTCCACCTGGAAGTGTTGGCTGATATCGTAAATATATTCAAAATAAAGTATATATAATTTTCAAATAATTAAATCAGAATATTGATTAGGAATATACAGGTTACTTAGGGCCACTACCAATGTTTTAAGGATAACATTAGAGAAAATATCTAGCCATTTATAAAATGAGATTTGAATTGTATATAATGATTTTTATTCCTGTATTGTATGAGAGTTGAACCCTCACATACTCTAACCTCCAATCTCCAACACTGTCTGTATATTTTTTAATTAAATTAATACCATGTTATTATATTTTAATAAAATCTTTGCTAAAACTTTAGTCATTATTATGTTATCTTTATGATTTTTGCTTTATCTACTCACCTAGGTATCACAAATTTAATACTTTTTCAAAATTGATTTGACAATCTCTGTCAGTTAATGAGTTTTTAGACCATTTACATCTAAGTTAATTACATTAAACAATAAAATGATTATTATTATTATAAATGTGACTAGATTAAATCTGCTATTTTTGTTTCTATTTGTTTCATTTATTCTTTTTCCTTTTTTCTCTTTTCTTGCTTTCTTTTGGATTAATCAAATATTTTTCAAGATTCAATCTTATCTCTATTATTGGCTTATTAACTATATCATCATTTAATTTATCCAGTAGCTTCTCTAGGTGCTGCAATATCCATCTTTAACTTACTGCAGACTCCCTTCAAATAACGACATGTCTTTTCATATGTAAGACTTCCAACAGTACCCTCCCACTTCCCTACCCTTTGTGCTATTACTCTTATATTATTTATTTCCACATGCATTACAAACCCCACAATAAGTTCTCATGTTGTTAATTTTAGCTTCCAACAGTAAATTTTTCAAAAGAAGCTTTAATGATTAGAAAAAAAGGCTTTTTATATTTACCCACATCTTTATTATTCCTGATGTTCTTTAATTTTTTTTGTAGATCCAAGTTTCCATCTGGTATCATTTTCCTTTGCCTAATTAACGTCCTTTAAATTTCTTGAAGTATAGCTCTCTTGCCAATAAATTCTCCCAGCTATTGTTTATCTGAAAATGTTTTTATTTCACGTTTACTCTTGAAAGATATTCATACTGGACACAGCAGTATAAATAGCTAGATTGCCAATTTTACTTTTTCTTTCAGTACACTAAAAATGTGGCTTTATCACATTTTGGCTCATGTTGTTTCTCACTAGAAATCTGCTGTTACAGTGTCGTCAGTCCTGGGGGTCTTCTCTAGCTGCTTTCAGAAATTTCTGGTTATACCTGGTTGTCTACAATTTGATGATGTGCTTTGGTGTTATGTTCTGTGTTTGCTATGGTTAGGGTTCACTGATTTTATCAGATGTCTAAGTTAATAATTTTCATCAAATTTGTGAAATGTTCTGTCATTTATATTTTCAAATATTTTTCTGTTCTTCCCTTTACCTCCTCCCCTCCATGACTTCTATTCCACATGTGTTAGACTGTTTGATATTGTGCCACGGCTCACTGCACCTCTTTTTCTCATCAGTAACTTATCCATGTGTGTATCCTCTGTGTGAGACAGTGTGCATTTTTTATGTTGTTTGTCTTCAAATATATTGATCTTTTATTCTGAAGTGTCTAATATGCAGTTGTTCCCACCCAGTGAAATTTTTCATGCCTAGAATTTCCAATTGGTTCTTTTTTATTTTCTCATCATTCACATCATGATCGTATTTTCTTTAATGGCAGGGGTCCTCAAACTTTTTAAACAGGGGGCCAGTTCACTGTCCCTCAGATCGTTGGAGAGTGCACACTGTGGGCCTGGGACAAGTCGGCTCTAAGCAGGACAGGCAGCGGTGGCAAAAACACCCAGAGGGCCAGATAAATGTGCTAGGGCCCACATGTGGCCCACGGGCCGTAGTTTGAGGACTCCTGCTTCAAGCCATCAAGCATCAAGCATAGTAAGTATATTTATAATAGTTTTTTAACTGTCTTTCCCTGCTAATTTTATCATCTCTGCCATCATTTCTCAATAATAACATATATTGATTAACTTTTCTTCTAGTGTGGATCACACTTTTCTGTTTCTATACATATCTAGCAATTTTTTATTAGATGTTAGATATTGTCTTTGTTTTTAAGTTCTCTGGATTTTGTTGCATTTCTTTAATGAGTGGTCATTTTTTCTTTAAAGCTAGTTAAACTACTTGTGGAGTAGCTCTTATTTTTATGCTTTTCTAGAGCAGGTCTTAAGGAACTTAGCTTAATCAAGGGCTGCTTTGGTCCCACTATGATGGTGTGATATTTCTGGGATCGTTACCCAAGGCCCCAGGTATCCAACAAGATCCTTCCACTGTGCACGGTGAAATCCTATGGCTCCGAGCCCTATGCAGGACCCAGGAATTGTTCTGCCTGCAGGTCTACAGTCACTGTTTCAATCCTGCAGTTTGCTGGCCTTGTAAAGTGTGGCCACGTGCACATTTACACTGGTATTCGGCCAAAGACTCAATTCATTTTCCTGGAGCTCTTTCCCTGTGAAAGTAACTCTTCACTTTGTCCTGCAAACTCCACCCTGCTCAATCTGCTTGAACTTTGCTGAGTCTTGAACTTTGACTTATCATCATGGAGAAGTCTCCAGGCTCCATCAGAGTCTCTCCTGTGTTATGGTCCAGGACTTGTTTCCAGTTAGAGGACCAGAGCGATCGTCAGGCTTGTCTCCTTGTTCCCTGTACTCATGTAGCATCATCTGTGCTGCCTGCTGCCTGATGTCTGAAAGCAGATGCTTCCTCTATTTTGCCAAATTGTTGTTGTGGTTTTAACAGTACCATCGTATGAGTCACTCACTCATGAGTGAATACAAAAGTGATTTTCTTTAAATCAAACCCCCTTTAAAACTTACTCTAAGCAAAGTTAAATTTCATTTTGATATGCTTGTTAAAATGTTATTATACATATTAAAATAATGATATAATTATTAAAATAAAAGGATGGATTTGTTTACCATTTAAAATCAGCTAGAGGCTTACTAAGGACATAAATATCATACTTTGGGAAACTTCGTATAAGATGCTTTTGGTAGAAGTGTATGGAAACAAGGTCTGCATTTTACATTGTCACAGATTCTAAATCAAAGGAGGAGATGATCCCTGAAGTCTTTCACTTGCGAAGAAAATTGTCTTAAGACCAAGAACTAAGAGGTGAGAGAGAGGATCTATTCTCTCTTATTGTCAAGGGCAGCTGTTTCTTATTTCTATTTTATGAGTTAGACCAGGTACTAGGACAAAAACCAAGACACAGGGCCTTACAGTCAGTCACTGGGAGTGGAGGGCAAGCCTGTCTCATGACAGAGGCTGTGCAGGCATGAACAGGTCCTAGGAGACCCCAAATCTTAGGCTTTCCAAGAGGAGCTCTACGTTCCTCCTGTGGTCCATGTTTATCCCCTTGGGTTTGTCCTTTGTGTTTTGGAAAGACTTTTGAGTGGACCAGCCTGCCTCAGCTACTCTTAGAGAATCCAAGCCTCACTCACAGGTTAAAAAATAAGTGACATGGGCGAGCTGTAGGAGTAAGTAGGGGTCCCAGTGACTGGATGAGGCCAAGAAGTATGGCTGGCGCTGTGCAGTCCCTCCCCACCTGGAGATCTTCCTTTGCATAGCAAGCCTCAAAGCTTCTGAGCTAGACTATTAAGCAGGGCTTTCTAGCTGTGCACAGTACGCTTGCATTCCTACCGTCGACTGTGATACTCTGGAATACTAAGATAGAAATAAGTGTGGCAGCAACATGTGGGAATGGAGGGAAAGGAAGTCAGCTTCTGGCATTGGGAGAAACGTAATATTTTATATATTCATTTATAAGGAAGTATGTTCTCTGTCGAAAGTCAAGTAAAAAACCTCTCAGGCTAACAAATAAAAGATCTGAGAGCTAGAGGAAACTTGTGAGGTCGACCCATCACTTACTGCTTTAATCTTCACAACCAAATCCCCCCTCAGTGTCTCAAACACAGGGGACATAGAGCAACAAACTGGTCACACCATGAGCTGTCAGGCAGGGACACCTGGTTCAGGGTTGTGCCGTTTCCTAATTTTCCACTCTAAGCCTGTTTCCTCATTCATAAAACGAAAACACTAATGCATGGTTCACTAGGTTATTTTGTGTTTTATAAAAGAAAATAAAGTACATGTATCATAAGAGATGTCTAAAATGTTAATTCCTTCCTCATAACTCTCTGCTGCCTAAGGGAACATCTCCTACTTTGGGACATGGTATTAGTTTTCTGGTGGTGCCATAACAAATTACCACAGATTCACTAACTTAAATAATATAAATTGATTATTTTATGATTCTGTACAAATCAGAGTCTGGCATAGGTGTATACGTATAAGTGAGGTATCAACAGGCTGCATTCCTTTCTGGAGGGAGAGTTTCTTTTCTGCTTATCCGAGTTGTTGGAAGAGCTCAGTTCCTTGTGGTTGAGAGACTGAGCTCCCTGTTTTCCTGCTGGCTATAAACTAAGAGCTTTTCTCAACTTGTGGAGGCCACCGCATCCCATGGCTGTGGCCCTTTCCTTCTTCTCCAAAGCCAACAGCGCTGGGGCAGGTTGAGTTTCTCTCGTGTTCCATCTTTCTGTCCCACTCCTCTGCCTTCCTTTTCCATTTTCAAAGAATCATGTAATTGGATTGATCCCAACCAGATAATCGCAAATAACCTGCCCATCACATGATCCTTCACTTCATCATATCTACAGAGTCCCTCTGGCCATGTAAGGTAACATATGCATGGATTTTGGGGATTAGAGTGTAGTATCCTTGGGAGAGGGCATTATTTTGCCTACCACAGATACCTATCTGAGAGTGTTATCTACTAGTTTTACTTAGATTCCTTGTAATTTCTTCTGTAGCAAGGCAATGTTTTTCAAAATTAATTTTGTGTCCTACACAATCTCTTGCTTTTTCTTTTTTAGTAGCATTGACCTCTTTTTGCAACCTGTTGTTATTCTCTACATTATCAATGCCTCCATGAAGTAATAAATTTTACTTTCAGAAATGCCAATGGTGAAAATGATGATGATGGTAACTATCCGTTATTCTGCTTTTGATTATGTGTCATGTGCAATGCCAAGCATCATGTATGTATACATGTGACATATGTAATCTAATGCCATCCTCATAACAGCCCCATGTGGTAGGGTAAAATCATCATTTTATGTATAAGGAAACAGACACAGAGAGGTTAGATATATTTCTAAAGATTATACCAAGCCTGCACCCTTACCTGGCAAATGCCAGAGCCTTTAGTCCCTTTCTTGTTCAAGACTCTAATTCACACTCTGCCTGATGCCCTTCTTTTGGACTTTCCTCTTTTCCTTCAAATTTCTTCCTATTTTGTCTTCAATTCAGCTGCCTCTCCTCCCAGTCACTCGCCCATCTTGCGACCTTTATTAGTGACAATTACCCAATAAAATTCTCTCTCTCCTTCAGCTGTGGCCTTGTGATGGGAAAATAATTTTAATGATTGATAATTAGAAAGGAAAATCAAGTTTCTCAAAGCAAGCACTTGATTAGTGGTTCCAGGATCTAAAACCCTTGATTTGTGGTTTGCACAGACTTCCCTCTTACTGAACTCTCTTTTTCTACCACAGGTCAGTCATTTCATTAGTTTTTTGTTACTTGAAAATGTTGGACTTTCTTTCAAATACCATACAATGAAACATCTCAGATTTTCCTACCATTTCATTCTACATCTTAGTAGTAAGAGTACTTTTTTTTTTTTTGGCTTATGAAGACCTTGGCTTGCAGCTCTAGTGAAGTTTTTTTAGTTCAATTTAAATAATGTTTTCCCAGCACTTGGGGCAACATTTTTCAAAGAAGAGAAATGCTGTAGAAGTGAATTTTGGTATTGGACTGTTAAGAGTAGTCAACATATATCAAAAAATGTTCCAAATCCATGGACAATTGGAAAATGCTAGATCCAATGTGGAAGCATTGGAGCAAAATCCTCCTTCCCACCACAGGCTGGGAGGTCAAGTGAAGGGTGTCGGAGGTGCAGACCAGAGCCCACTTGCTCATTTCTCTTTTCCCTGAAGCTTTCCCCAGACACCTCATCTATTTCAAACTGAACTCTTTGGGCCAGAAATCAGTCACTGTGTCCTTCTTGAAAAAGGGCCTAGGACTCAATAGCTGCCAAAGTCAGTTCTTGGGCTGGAAGTTCTCTCCTGAGAAAGTCCCAGGGTGGTGAGGGAGGGTGGGAAAGGACAAACACAGGCAGTTTGAGGGATGTTCTCTGGGCTACTTGTGTGATTCCAAAGGTATTAACAATGTAGAATAGTTCCACTTTAACTTTTATCATAATAATCTTTTTAAAACAAGCAGGATTGGTTTGAGCCATGCTGTACAAGGCTGCAGTCACCCCAGACAAAGAGCCTCAATAACTGCATTTGCATCAGGGCCTCAGAGTTCTGATTCGGGGAACCAATTCATTTAAGCAAACTCAGATGAGACTGACTTCTCTACAAGATCCCAATTTATTAATTTATGAAGGTGGATATTTCTTAACAGAGAACCTGATGCACAAATATAATATAAATGTGAAAGAGTTTTGAGTGGTGTTTAACACAGTTCTTAGTGAGGTCCAATCATTTCTGTCCCAAATGATTAGCCAAGTGTGTAGTCACTGATCTTTTTGATTCAATGATGTTCTCCTTCAAAAATTATAGCACTTTTAATGCAACAAAACCAGAAATAAATAAAAGAAAGTTAATTGAACTAAAAAGTTTCTGCATGGCAAAAGAGATAATCAATATAATAAATACACAATGTACAGAATGGGAGAAAATGTTCACAAATTATGCCTACAACGAAGGACTAACATCCAGAATCTACAAGGAATTCAAACAACACAGTAGAAAAAAACAAATAACCCCATTAAAAAGTGGGCAAAAGACATGATCAGACATTTTTCAAAAGAAGATATTATACAAATGACCGAAAAGCATGAAAAAATGCTCAACATCACTAATCATCAGATAAATGCAAATTAAAACCACAGTGAAATACCATCTTCCCCCAAAGAGAATAGACATAATTAAAAAGTCAAAAAACAATAGATGTTGACATGGATGAGGTGAAAAAGGAATGTTTATGTACTGTTGGTAGGAATGTAAATTAGTATATATCTATGGAAATTAGTATGGAGATTTTTCAAATAACTAAAAGTAGATTTACCATTCCATCCAGCAATCCCACTACTGGGTATCTACTCAAAGGAAAAGAAATCACCATATCATATACTTGTATGTTTATCACAGCACAATTCACATTATTAAAGATATGAAACTAACCTAAGTGCCCACCAACTAACAATTGGATGAAGCAAATGTAATACATATGGTAATAGGTGGCATATATAAATGATATATATGTGTGTATATATATGTGTGTGTATACACGTATGTGTGTGTGTGTATACACACACAAAAACACGTACACCATGCAATACTATTCAGCCATAAAAAAGAATGAAATCATCTTTTTTGCAGTAACTTGGATGGAACTGGTGGCCATTATCCTAAATTAAGTATCTCAGGACCAAAAAAGAAAATACCACAGGTCCTCACTTATAAGTGGGAGCTAAGCAATGGTATCCATGATCATACAGAGTGACATAATATATATTGGAGACTCAGGAAAGGGAGTGTGGGAGGGATTCAGTGATGAAACTTTACCTATCGGATGCACTGTACATGACCGAGGTGACGGGCCCACCTAAAGCCCAGATCTTACCACTATACAACATACCCACGTAGCAAAATTCTACTTGTACCCCTTGAATCTATGGACATTAAAAAAATATAAAAAAACAAAAGTAAAAAGAAAGAAAACTGTAGTAGTTTTAAAATATGGCTACAAATTCTTTAAAAATGCCTCATCAAGATGAGATGATATTTGTCTTAGTCTTTTTCCTGTGTCCTTGAATTTGATAGAGCTTGTGACTTCTTCAAACAATAGAAATTGGAAGAAATTTCATTGCTCTTGAAATTTACTCTTAAATATATTATTTTTTTCTTGCTATGTGAGATTGTTTTCTTAATATCTTTAACTGTTTATTGTTAATTTATAGAAATGTAATTGGTCTTGCATATTGATCATTTATCCTGACAAATCGCTGAATTTGTTTATTAGTTCTAAATTTGTCCTCTGGAAATAGAAAGAGTTTTATTTCTTCCTTTCCAATCTTGGTGACTTATCCACTTGCCTAATTTCCCCAGACAGACTATTCAGTAAAATAATTAATAATGTGAGGACACTGTACATCCTTGTCTTGTTCCTCATAAGAAGAGGAAAGTATCTAGTCTTTCAACATTAAGTGTAATGTTAGCAGTGGATTTTTCACAGATGTCCTTTATTACACTAAGGATATTCCTTTCAATTACTGGTTTGTTGAGTGTTTTTATTGTGAGTGGGTGTTGGATTTTGTCAAATGCTTTTTTAAAAATCTATTGAGATGATTTAATTTATTCTATTAACATAGTGTGTTACATTGGTTAACCCACCCTTACATTCCTGAGATAATTCCAAGTGGTCATGTTGTTTGATCATTTTTATTAGTATATATATTTTGGTGGATTTGCTCGTTGGTATTTTCCTGAATATTTTGCATCTAAATTCATGAGGCTATGGTCTGTAGTTTGCTTGTGATGTCTTGTCTGGTTTCAGCACTATAGAATGAGTTGGGATATGTTATGTGTCTTCCCTTTTTTGAAGGAATTTGTGAAGTATTAATCCTTTAAATTCTTGGTCATACTAGTGAAGGCATCTGAGGCCAAACTTTTTCTTCTTGGAAATTTTTAGGTCACTATTAATAATTTAATATCTTTTCTTGTTATGAGTCTATTCAGACTTTCTGTTTCTTCTTAAGTTAGTTTTAGTTGCTTCTGTCTTTCTAGAAATTTATCCTTTCATCTAAATTATCTAATTTATCATATACTTGTTCATAGTATTCACATATTATATTTTTTATTTCTGTAAGGTCAGTAGTGATAATCATCTTTCATTCCCCTTCTTAGTAATTTAAGTCTTCTTCCTTTTCTCTTGGTAAGCCTATCTAAAACTTTGTCAATTTCTTTTATCATTTATTTTCTACATCATTTTTCTTTTCTATTTTATTTATTTTTATTGTAGTCTTTATTATTTCCTTATACCCTTGCTTGGGGTTTTGTTTGTTCTTTTTCTAGTTTCTTTAGATGGAAAGTTAGATTATTAATTTGTGACTATTTTTTTTCCTTGAAGTAGATATTGATAGCTATACATTTTTCTTTAAACACTACTTTAACTGTATCCTATAAGTTTTGTTTTTATTTTAATTCAACACAAAGCATATTCTAATTTACCTTTTTATATCTCCTTTGAACTATTGGTTATTTAGGAGAGTGTTCATTTAATTTCCACATATTAGTGAATTTCCAAATTTTCTTACTGTTATTAATTTTTTAATTTTATTCCATTTTGGCCAAAGAAGATACTTTGTATGATTTCAATCTTTGTAAATGTATGGAGACTTGTTTTGTAGCCTAACATATGTTCTATTCTAGGTAATGTTTTGAGGACTGAACTCTAATCTTTTTCTTTGCCCCCCCAAAAATCCTTTCTAAGAGGGTCTGGTGAGTCATGCTTATAAAGGATAAAATCTCAGTAAATAGCTTTTTATGATGTGGTTTACTTCCTAACCTGATTCTGGTATAGCATCACATGAAGCATAGAAGACCCTTATCTTAACTCAAGCATTCCTTTCCATTGATTCCTGATCTTTGGACAAAGCCTAACTCTTTCAGCCAATTGTCAACTGAAGAATCCCTAAACCCACCTATGCCCTGTAAGCCACTAATTTGAGATGGCCCACCTTTTCAGGACAAACCAATGTATGCCTTCCATGTATTGATTTATGACTTTACCTGTAATCCTTGTCTCTCTGAAATGTATAAAACCAACTGTAACCCAGCCACAGCAAGTCCACTTGCTCAAGGCTTCTTGGGCGTGGCTCCTGGCCATGGTCCTCACATTTGGCTCAGAATAAACTTCCTTAAATTATTTTACAGAGTTTGTCTTTTTGTCCATTGACAGTTTCATATGCACTTGAGAAAAATATGTATTTTGCTGTTTTGGAGTGATGTGTTCTACAGATATCTTTTAGGTATGTTTGGTTTATAGCACTGTTTAAGTGTTCTATTTTTTTTTTAATCTTCTGACCAATTGTTCTATTTACCATGGAAAGTGGGTTATTGGAATCTCATATTATCAGTGAATTATCTGTGTCTCCATTCATTTCTGTTAGTTTTTTCTTCATGTAATTTGGGGCTCTCTTGTTAGGTACATATGTGTTTATAATCACTATACCTTCTATAGAATGACTCTCCTATCATTATAAAATGTCCTTCTTTGTTTCTACTATCAATTTTGCCTTAAATTCTATTTGAGGATATAGTATTAATACAGATTTTCCATTTCTCTTTTGCTACTCTTTGTATGCTATATCTTTTTCTATCTTTTTATTTTCAACATATCTGTGTTTTTTTATTCTAGAGTGTGTCTCTTGAAAATAGCATAGGACTGTAGCATGTTTTTTGTCCATTCTGTCAATCTCTGCCTTTTAATTTAGATGTTTAAATTATTTATATTTCATATGATTACTAACAAAGTAGAATTTATGTCTGTCATTTTGCTATTTGTTTTCTATATGTCATGGGTTGTTTTTGTTTATTTATTTCTTGACAGTGGTCTTTTTATTAAATAAAAATTTCTAGTGGCCTTTTTAGATTCCTCTGATATTTTAATATATATTTTTAATATGTTCTTCGCTATTTCTCTGGGGATTACAATGAGCATCTTATTTTATTTAAATCTCATTTTGATTAGTAATAACTTAGTTCTAATAGTATACAAAAACTGATTCAATAAACTTCTGTTTCCTTCTCTCTTTCTACTACTGTTATAGAATTATATCTTTATACATTATAAGCCAAAAAATACAGTTTTCTAAATTATTACTCTGAATACTTGTCTTTTAAAACTGATAGGTGAAGAAAAGTGTTATACATAGAACTATATTTTTTGTAACTAGAACTATGTAACATAGAACTATGTTTTTGTAATATATATGTTCCTAACATTACCAGTACTTTTTATTTTTTAGTGTAGACTCAAGTTAGTGTTTAATTTCCTTTCATTTCAACCTGAAAGGCTGTTTTTAGATTTCTTTTTTTAAATTTTTTTCAGAATATTATGGGGATACAAACATTTTGGTTACATATAATGCCTTTGCCTCGCCCAAGCCAGGGTTATAAGTGTGCTCTTCCCCAATACAGTGTGCTCTGCACCCATTAGTTGTGAGTTTACCCACCTCCACCACCCCCCTCTCACCTGACCAGCACCCAATGAATATTACTTCCATGTGAGCACCTTAGTGTTGATCAGTCAGTACCAATTTGATGGCAAGTACATGTGGTGCCTGTTTGTCCATTCTGTGATACCTCACTTTGAAGGAAGGGCTCAGTCTCTATCCAGGATAATATAAGAGGTGCTAGATTACCATTGTTTTTTGTAGTTCAGTAGTACTCCATGGTATACATACACCACATTTTATTAATCCACTCATATATCAATGGGCACTTGGGTTGTTTCCACATCTTTTCAAATGTGAATGTCCTGCCATAAACATTGAAGTGCAAATGTCTTTATTATAGAATGTCTTTTTTTCCTTTGGGTAGATGCCTGGTAGTGGGATTGCTGGATCAAATGGCATTTCTATTTTTAGCTCTTTGAGATATCTCCAAATTATCTTCCACAGAGGTTGTACTAATTTGCAATCCCACCAGCAGAGTAAGAGTGTTCCATCTCTCCACATGCATGGCAGTATTTGTCATTTTGAGACTTTTTGATAAAGGCTATTCTCACTGGAGTTAGGTGGTATCTCATCGATATTTTTAGATTTCTTATAGGGTAGATCTGGTAGTGACAATTTCAGTTTTTATTTATATGAAAATGTCCTACATTTTCCTTATTGTTGAAGAATTGTTTAGATGGATATATGTTCTTGCTTGCTAACATTTTTCTTTTAATATTTTGAAGATATCATGCCACTGCCTTCTACCATCTATGTTTTTTATGAGAATCAGCTGTTAAATTTTTTGATGATCATTTGTTTATGATAAGTTGCTTTATTTTGCTGTTTTGAAATTTTCTTTTTGACTTTAACTTTTTGTCAGTTTGACTATGTCTTATCTATATGAGGATCTTTTTTAGTTTATTCTACTGGAGTTCACCGAGATTCTTGTATGTGTAGATTGATATTTTTCATCTAATCTGGAAAGTTTTGGTGATCGTTTTTTATGCCTCTTTTTCCATCTCTTCTTCTCAGCCTTCCATTATGTATTTATTGTTATTCTTGATGGCGTCCTGCCGGCCCCTGAGGCTCTGCTCATTTTTCTTAACCCTTTTTCTTTCCATTACAGAAACTGGATAATTTCTGTTGACCTTTCTTCAAGTTTACTAATTTTTTTCTTTTGTCAGCTCAAATTGGTGTCAAGATCCTCTAGTGAATTTTTCTTTTTGGTTATATTAATTTTGAATGCCAGAATTTCTATTAAGATCTTTATTATAATTTCTATCTTTGTTAACATTTTCTATTTGGTGAGACATTGTTGTCATACTTTTGTTCAATTCTTTAGACATGATTCCCTATAATTTTTTTAAAGATTTCTAAAAGCCAGTTTAAAGTCTGTCTACTAAGACTAATGGGAACATTTTCTGTTTGTTGCCTTTCCTATTTTACTATGGATGTGACATACATCTTTCTTCATATGTCTTATACAATTTTTTTATTTTGTTTTTGAAAATTGAACATTAGTTAATCTATGGTTCCAGATTCCTCCACCCCCTCCCTCAGTATTTGTTGTGGCTCATTTATTGTTAGTCTTTATTGCTGTTGTCCTTTGTCTTGTTGTTGATTATTTATTTTATGACTTTCCTGGACTAATTCTACATATCTTACAGTATGTAGCCTCTGAATTTGCAACTTTTTGAATTAAGTTCTTGTTTTTATTTTTTAGCCAGGCTTCTTAGAAGTCACACCTGGGTCGGTACGGTATAATTTAGTGGTCAACCAATAATTGGTCAGAAGGTTTTTTTGTTTAATGGTTTGCTTGAATGTCTTCCACTCACCACCCAAGCTGTCTGTGTGGAAAGGTATGCCTTAAAACTTCAGGCAGTTTACAAGACAGCCTTAGCTTTCACTTCCATTTGAGCAAAGGCATCAAGGTCAGTCAGAGGTGAGTGACTGCTGCCTTCTCCTCTCCTTGGGCTTTTCCTGGTCACCCACACAGCGTTATATATACACACAGTTGTTTTAATCCCCAGAAATGTGCTGGAGCTTTTCAAAGTTCCCTGGGGTTGCCATATTCCCCAGCATTTCCTTTTGGTTTTCATCATAGCTGAAGTCACAGCCTTAGACAGCTGAGATGTTGGCAACAGGTTGCTCTTATTCAGCTAATATCCTCAGGGTAGGTCCTCCGACCTCTCCCTGGTCCCTGAGCAGAGCTCTGAGTCAGATCGCCCAGCCCTCACACTCTGAAAGCACGGATTTCTCAGGGAACTGCAACTTGGGACAAAATCTGGGCTGTTCTTTGTAGATAATACATTCAGTGAACCTCAAGATGCTGTCAGATCTCTTCACTGCCTGCAGAGCTGTCAGATTTTGGTTCCTGTGCCACTGAGCAGAGTAGTGAGGCCAGATGGGAATAACTCAAGTTACATGACACAAACCCCACTGTTTCCCTAGGTTCAACTGTGACCCCACCGTCTTACCAAGGCACAGTAGTTTCTGTTGGAAACACAACTTTGAGTCTCATCTATAGTTCCGGTTAACTGCTTGAGTTGTGAAATGTTTGATTTTAGATGTTTTGTCTGTATGTTTATCATTTTAGAGGGAGAATGAGTTTACCTAGATCCTCTTTCCAACTTTCAGAATGTCAAGACTTCAATCTACTTTTTTAAAAAGAGACATTTTGGGCCTACAATATAAATTTGACTTTTTAAATTAATTAACTAATTAAAAGACAGCTGTAATATAATAAGAATTATCTAAATAAAAATTTTAGAAAGTAGAATCCTTGTCATAACAAAAGTAAAGAAAATAACTCTATCAACAACCTTAGATTAAATACAGGGAAAAGATTATGCCAAAATCATACTTTCAAATTCAGGATAATTTCATTTTTGATTAGCTACTAAATGTTATCAATATTTAAGTTATATTTAGTTAGGTAGAGTAAGATATCCAGGAAAACAGACTTTTGGAAGAGCCTAAAATGTTATATACACAAGTTAATAGCTGTACATGACTGTTTTATAGCTGTCTCTGCAAAGAAAATTTGATCTTTCTCCTGACCAACTCTTATTCTGCTAATGCCTCATAAAACACAGACATGAAACATAAATATACCTAACCATTATGTTATGCTCCTTCAGAAAATAGAATATGGTAAAATTGTATTTTGGCATTTCTGCCTGGACACCAAAAGTGGTACACTCTTATGGGACACTTCTGCCCTGGCACCACACACCACTTTCCATTTCTAAATCCCTCATGAACAACTAATGGCAATTAAAGTTTACAACGAAGAAGGCATTTTCTGAAACAGATTGACTTCAAATTAGGCATTGGTGTGCATGCAGGCGGTATAAAAATGAAATTATCCAGAAAGCAATTTATATCTTTAATGAACTCCAGAATGTATAATAAATTCTGTGCATTAGCAAACTTTAATTTAAGGTTTTGGGAAAGAGGATATTCACAAACGTCATCTCAAAACTACTGAGTGGCTGTCTTGGAGTTTTTGAGGACTACTTTAAAGATGATACAATACTCATTTTAACCTCCTACAGACAATTTAACATACTACTCCAGCTTATGGATGAAAATCCTTCTCTTCTCTTCTCAAGCCAAATTCATTTGAAGGAATATGAAAATATCCCAGAATATCTCTTTAGAGGCAAATGGAAAACATTTGTAAATATTTTACCATCACCTTGGTCATCTGAGACTCCCACGGGGATTGCTTGTAGGGGAAAAGGGGAAAGAACAAAACAATTATTGTGTCCAAGGACAAGAAAGGAGCACACTGAGATTGGGTATCTTTTCTCCAAATCACTCCTAGAAAATTTAACTTTATGAAAAATGCTGCCAGACACCTATTCCATTAAGAAAATCTAGATGAGGCCGTTTCCATAAATCTCTCCACAAACTCCCTTCCCTAATACACACACACACACACACACACACACACACAAATATGCATTCACAAACACACACACACACACACACACACACGCATGCACACACCAACTATACGTGACATTTGCTGTATTGGTTATTTTCCCCAAAAACTATGTGGTGTGATATAGGCTGGGAAACTGGTATGGCAAGTTCTTGTGGAATAATAAAATATAAAAGAGAAGCTGAGGCATGTCTTTGGACAAGAAATAAAGGGTCTTTCTCTATTTGTTAAACATTTATTGAGGGTCAAGTATAGATCTGGCAAAGGTCTGACACAGTGTGTGACCTCTGATGGCTTGTTATTTTGGTGAGCGTACAGGATCATGGAAGGATCATCTGTTAAACATCCGTTAATTGTAACCAAAGACCAACAACGTCAAGGCCCTAAGAAAGTACAGGACATGGAAAGGTCTGTCAGATTCATTGTTCTTCATTTTGCCACAAGCTACTCAAAGCCTCTGGTGTCTGTCATTCTATTCTCTACTGCCATGGAATCAAACTTTTTAGCTCCCAAATATGAGTGAGACCATGTGAAATTTGTCTTTTTCGTCTAGTTTATTTCCCTTAACATAATGACCTCCAGTTCAATCCATGTTGCTGCAAATGACATGATTTCATTCTTTTTTATGGCTGAGTAGTATTACATGATATATATACTAGATCAAATGGTAGGTATACTTTTAGTACTTTAGGAAATCTCCATACTATTTTCCACAGAGGTTGTACTAATTTACATTCCTACCAACAGTGTATAAGAATCTTTTTCACCATGTTCATATAAACATCTATTGCTTTTTGACTTTTAGTAGTGAACATTCTGGCAAGGAAAAATGATATCTCATTGTGGTTTTAATTTGGATTTCTCTGATGATTAGTGATATTGAATTTTTTTTGTATGTTTTTTGGCCATTTGTCTCTCTTCATTTGCAAAATGTCTGTTCATGTCTTTTGCCCACTTTTTAATGAGTTTTTTCTTGTGGAATTTTTGAGTTCCTTGTAGATTCTTGATATTAGTCTTTTGTCAGAAATATAACTTGAAAATATTTTTTCCCAATTCTGCAGGTTGTCTTTTCACTGTCTTGATTATTTCTTTTGCTGTGCAGAAACTTTTCAGTTTAATTAAATCCCATTTATTTTTGTTGTATAGGTTTTGGGGTCTTAGTCATAAATTCTTTGCATAGTCCCATACTCAGAAGAGTTTTTCCTAACTTTTCTTCTATAATTTTATGGTTTTATGTCTTACACTTAAGTCTTTAATTTATCTTGAGTTAATTTTTGTATCTGGTGAAAGATAGGGATCCAGTTTCATTCTTCTACATGTGGCTATCCAATTTTCCCAGCACCATTTATTGAACAGGATAAAATGAAAAGTTGGTTCTTTCAAAAGATAAACAAAATAAATAGACCACTAGCTAGATTAACCAAGAAAATAGGGGGGAGGATTCAAATAAGCTCAATCAGAAATGAAAAAGGAAAGATCACAATTGATACCAAAGAAATATGAATACAAAAGAGATCCAAGAGTACTGTGCACACCTCTATACATACAAACTAGAAAATCTAAAGGAAATGGAACACATTGTAGAAACACACAACTTCTTAAGCTTGAATCAGGAAGAAACAGAAATCCTGAACAGACCAACAAATAGTAGAGAAATTGAAACAGTAATAAAAAAATCTTCCAACAATAAAACCAAAAGCCCAGCACCAGATTGATTTATGGCCAAGTTATACCAGGCTACAAAGAAGAGCTGATACTAATCCTACTAAAATTGTTTCATAAGATAAAGAATGAGTGAATCCTTCTTAACTCATTCTGTGAAGCCAGTATCACTCTGATACTAAAGCCAGGAAAGGACACAACAAGTAAATAAAACTATCGACCAATATCCCTCATGAACATTGATGCAAAAATCCTCAACCAAATACTAGAAAACCAAATCCAACAGCACATCACCATGTTCAAGGGGTTTCATTCTTGGAATGCAAGGATGGTTCAACATACACAAATAAATAAATGTGATTTGCCACATAAACAGAATTAAATACAAAACCATATGATCATCTCAATAGATGCTGAAAAAGTGTTCTATGAATTGCAAGTATCTTTTTGATATACTGATGTCTTTTCCTTTGGGTAAATTCCCAGTAATAAGATTACTAGATCATATGATAGTTATATTTTTAATTTTTTGAGAAATCTCTATACTGTTTTGCATAGTGCCTATCCCCCAATGTACATTTCTTCCAATAGAGTATAAGAGTTCCCTTTTTTTCTGCATCATCACCAGCATCTGTTATTCTTTTGTCTTTTTAATAGTGGCCATTCTAACTGGGGTGAAATGACATCTCGTTGCATTTTTGATCTACATTTCTCAGATGACAAGTGATGTTCAACCATTTTTCATATATTAATATTTTTGGCCATTTGTGTGTCTTCTTTTGAGAAATGTCTATTCATGTCTTTTGCCCACTTTTAAACAGTGTTGTTTTTTATTGTTGTTGAGTCGTTTGAGTTCTTTGTATACTCTGGATATTAGACCCTTGTCTAATATCAATTAGACCCTTGAATAAATAGTTTGAAAATATTTTCTCCTATTTGACAGGTTGTCTCTTCATTCTGTTGATTGTTTTCTTTGCTTTGCATAAGCTTTTTAGCTTAATACAGGCCCATTTGTCTTTTTTTCATTATTTTTGTTTGGGATTTTGAAGTTTTGACCATAAAATCTTTGCTTAAACCATTGCCCACCATTTGAATAATCCAATTGTAGGTGCCAGTCCTGTGACCAAGGATACCTTTTAAATTTTCCAGCCTCAGACATTTGGGTCTCCCTAGCTAGAGTCTTGTCTGCTGTAAATTTTCAGAATTCCTGACCCACATCTCCTGAAAGTACTATAAATGTTATACATGTTATGCTACTAAGGTTGGGGGTGGATTTGTTACACAGCAATAGATAACCAAAACTCTCACAGTGCTATGAGGTAGATACTATTCTTATTCTTAATTAAGAGATAAGTAAATTCAGTTTTTTAAATGGTTAATGAAAATAATTATGGCCAAAAACATTTTGGAGCCCTTTTATGTGTCAGAGATTTTATATAGATGCTCTCATTTAATGCACACGAAACTATATAAAGTAAGTAAATTTAAAGCTCATATTTTAGATAAGAGGGAATTGATGCTGAAAGAGATTAATTAACTAACCCTATAATACACAGCCAGTCATGAGAAGATCAAGATTTGAATGCAGCAAACAGTTCTTTCCAAAGACTGTGTCATTTAAACATAATACCACAAATACATGCTGTAATTAATTATACAAATAAAATACCTGCTTCATGGTAGAACTTTTCCAAGCATCTAGGTCTATCTGACTCTATCGCTATGTGGCATGACAACTGGCACTGAAGAGTAATCTTTTAACAAACCTGGGCCTGGATGTTGTAAGAAGACAGAGAAAATTGGTATTTTCTTTGTTCGTTTGTTTTCTCCTTATTTTTTATCATAGCAGATTATAACCTAGAAAAAATGTTTAGCCATATGACTTCATAAACAAGATAATATTGTCAGAATATGTCCAACAGAAAATAGTAGTAGTATTTTAGGAGGCAAACAGTATTATAGTATTTTAGGAGGCAAACAGAAATACTTCCTATTTATGTATGAATCTTGAAAAATTTAATTAATCTGATGCCAAAGGGTAGTTTCAAATAATGATTATATCCAACAGTTTAATATCCTTTTCACTATAGGTAACTAAAAAACTCTTTTTGCTTGAAATTTCATTGAGGTAAGGAAACAATAAATTAAAAGCACATGTAATCAATGAAACTGACAAAACTTTAGCTAGACTTACCACAGAAAAGAGAGAAAATGCAAATACTAAAATTAGAAAAGAAAGTGGAAACATTACTATTGAACTTATAGAAATAAAAAGGATTATAAGAAAATACCATAAACAAATGTACATCAACAAATTAGATAACCTACTCAAATTGGAAAATTGCTAGAAACACATAATTATCAAAAGAGATTTAAGAAGAAATAGAAAATCTGAACAGATCTATAATAAATTAAGAGATTTAATCAATAATCAAAAACTTCCAACAAAGAAAAGTCTAGGAGTAGATGGCTTAACTGGTGAATTCTACCAAACATTTAAAGAAGAATTAACACCAGTTTTTCTTAAACTGTTCCAAAAATATTGAAAAGGAGGGAATACTCCTAATTCATCTGTAAGGCAAAAATTATCCTGATATCAAAGCCAAGTAAAGATACCACAAGAAAACTATAGACTAATATCCCCTATGAATATAGATGAAAAAGGCCTCAACAAAATACTAGCAAACAAATACAAGTGCATGAAAAGGATAATGCACCATGACCAAATGAGATTTATCCCAAGAATGCAAAGTTGCTTGACATTTAAAAAATGTAATAACTAAACAAATAGAAAAGAACAAACAAAAAATCACATGATAATCTCAACCGACATGTTAAAAAACATTGGACAAAATCCAATGTTTTCCATGATAAGAACACTCATAAAACTAGGTATACAGGGAATTTCCTTGACTAGATAAAAGGCATTTATGAAAAACCCACATCTAACATCATAGTCAATAGTGAAAGAGTGAAAGCTTCCCCCTTAGACTGGGAACAAAAGAAGAATGTCTGCTTTCACTGCTGCTTTTCAACATTGTATTGAAATTCTAGCCAAGTATTTAAGCAAGAAAAAGAAATACAAGGCATCTACATTGAAAAAGAAGAAGTAATAATTTCTCTACTTGAATATGGCATATTCTTATATATAGAAAATCCCAAAGAATCCACAAAAATTTACCAAAGCTAATAAAAACATTCAGCAAAGTTGCATGTTACAAGGTTAACATCCAAAAATCAGTTGTGTTCCTATACACCAGTAATGAACTATCCAAAAAAGAAATTAAGAAAACAATATCATTCACAATAGTATTTTAAAAATCAAATTATTATGAATAAATTTAATAAAATAAGCCCAAAATGTATACTCTGAAATCTACCAAAAAAATGCTGAAAGAAATTAAAGAAGATCTAAGTAAATGGAAAGACTCCCATGTTCATGGAGTGAAAGATAATATCTTTAAGATGGCAATACTGCACAAACTGACCTATAGATTCAATGCAATTTCTGTATAAATTTCAATGGATTTTTCTTATAGAAATAGAATCCAATCCCCAAATTCACATGAAATTATAAGAGGCCCCTAGTAGTCAAAACATAATTGAAAAAGAAGAACAAAGTTTGAGGACTCGCATTTCCTTATTTTAAAACTTACTACAAAGCTACAGTAAACTAAGCAGTGTGGTAATGGCCTAAGGACAGACATACAGACCAATAGAATTGATGTGAAAGTCCAGAAGGGAACTTATACATCTATGGTCAATTGATTTTTAACAATAGTACCAAGTCCATTCATTGGGAAAAAGTATAGTTTTTTTAACTGAGGTGCTGGGAAAACTGGACACTTATATACAAAATAATGAAGTTGGTCCCCAACCTCACACTACATTCAAAAATGAATTCCAAATGCATGGAGGACATGAATATAAGAATTAAAACCATAAAACTCTTATAAGATACCATAGGAGTAAATATTTATATTTTAACTTTAAATTTGGCAATGAATTCCTTGATGTAACACCAAAAGCACAAACAATAAGAAAAAATTAGATTAATGATTGCATCGAAATTGAAAACACTTGTGCATCAAAGGGCATTATTAAAAAAGTGAAAAGAAAATCTATACAAAAGATAAAATATTGCAAATTATATTTCTAATAAGGGCCTAGTATCCAGAATATACAAAGAACACTTAAAACTGGAATTAGAAAGATACCTGGAAAAAATCTCAAAATAATTGTAGATTAAACAACACATTTCTAAATTACATCTGGGTCAAAGAATGAATCTCAGGAGAAATTTTAAAATATAATATTTTGTACTAATGAAAATGAAAATACAGCTTATCAAAATGTGTGGGATGCAGCAAAAGCAGTGCTTACAGAGAAATTTATAGCATTTCAATTCAATAATCTAAGCTTTCACTTTAGAAAACAAAGCAAACAAAATCTAAAATAAGCATAAGAAAAGAAATAATAAAAATTAAAGCAGAAATAAATGAAACTGAAAACAGGAAATCATTACAGAAAATCAGTGAAACCAAAGGTGAGATTTTTGTAAAGACAAAACAAGAATTAATAAACCTCTTTCCAGGCCAGCTAAGAACAAAAGAGAGAAAGAGAGAAAGAAGGCACAAATTATTAATGGCCGAAATGAAACTAGGAGCATCACCAGATCCCATGGACATTAAAAGGCTAATAAAGGAATAATATTAAAAACTCTATGCCCACAAATCCAATAACCTAGATGAAATGAACTAATTCCTTTAATGATATGAGCTGGAAAACTCACAGAAGAAATAGACAATCTGAATCGGTCTATATATATTAAAGAAATTTGAAGTAATAATTAATCATCTTCCTAAACAAAAAGCAATGGGCACAGATGGGTTCACTGGTAAATTCCACTAAACATTTAAAAAATAAAGTATACCATTTTTCTTAAATCTCTTCCATAATATAGCATCAGAGAGAATACTTTCTAACTCATTCTATGAGGCCAGCATTGTGCTATTACAAAAACCAGCAAAAATATTACAAGAATGAAAATTACAGACCAATATCGCTCATGGAAATACATGCAATAAATACTCATCAACTGAACAACAAAAAGACAAACAACCCAACTTAAAAAATGGCAAAAGGACTTGAATAGATATTTCTCCAAAGAAATACAGATGACCAACAAGCACATGCAAATATGTTCAACATCAGTAGTCATTAGAGAAATACAAATTGAAACCATAGCATAGTGAGATACCACTTCACACCCACTAGGATGGCTATAATAAAAAAAATTAAGGTAAGTATTGGTGAGGATGTGGAGAAACTGGAACTTTTATGCCTTGGTGGTAAGAATATCAAATGTTCAGCCGCTGTGGAAAACAGTGTGGCAATTCCTCCAAATATTACGCATAGAATTACCATAAGACCCAGCAGTTCCACTCCTAAGTATACACTCAAAAAAATTGAAAACCAGTACAGATAATTGTACATAAATGTTCATAACAGGATTATTCACAATAGCTGAAAGTAGAAAGTAGAAACAACCCAAATGTACATTAAAAAATGAATGGATTTTTAAAAACTATGATAGATAGACAGATAGGTATTACTCAACCATGAAAATGAATGAAGTACTGATATATGCTACAACATGGATAAACCTCAAAACCTATATGAAAGAAGTGAGATGAAAAGGTCATATATTTTATAATTCCATTTATATCAAATGCCATATCCAGAACATGTAATTCTATACTGACAGAAAGCAGACTGGTGGTTTCCAGGGTCTGGGAAGAGCAGGGGAGTGTAGAGTAACTGTCTAATGCATATGGGGTTTTATTTGGGGGTGATGAAAATGTTTTGGACTAGATAGAGGTGATAGTTGCACAACATGTAAATGTATTAAATGTCAGTGAAATGTTTACTTTGAAAAGGTTAGTTTTATGTTGTGTCAATTTCACCTAAAAAAGAGCAAGTGTAGCAATGGTTATGATTTATAATATCATACAAGTTGTAGTTTTGCAGCTTCATATACCTGTCAAGATGCAGGTGGGAGAAGAAAGTGAAAACTCCTAACAAAACCATCAAACACTAAAACTGACGACTGATGGCCAGAATCTTGGAGGAACTAACTCTAAATAGAAGGATGTTGAGGTTAGACAGAAAAATTATCTGTCTACCTATAATTTGCCTCACAAATTAGAGTAGTCCTGCCCTTCCTAAAGAAGGTAATGAAATACTGTGGTGGAAAACAGGATCTCTGATAACTTGCAACATGCAAAGGAGCAAAACTCAGAATTTTCACTTAAGAAACAGATGATTTTAAGTAACTAAGTAAGTTGGGAAACTTTAGAAAGTTTTCTAAGATTGCAAAAATGTATGTTTGTCAATGTAGAAGAACAGAATGTATTTTATTCAACAGAGTATTAGCTTGACATATACATTTTAAATATTTACGCTTAGGGTAGCTCCATTTGTATCCTTGCCCCAGATTCCACAAGTCTTAGGGTGGGTTGGAGAAGCTAGGGTAGAAGAAAGAGAAGTGAGACAGAGCAAAGTGGATGAACTTGAAGTCTCATACCTTGGAGAGTTAGAAGTCACAAAATACTCTTCATTATTAAAGGGGAAAATTGTAGTTTTCGATATTTATATCATTTGTAATTATGGAAGTAACTAGCATTGGAATGGATCTTGGAAACTTTAGCAGACTAGCAAGAGAAAGTTTGAGTAGTTGGACATGGTTCGAATGAGCAAAATCCTCATTTATTATAGCAGGACATTAATATTGTTTAAATTTATTAAATCAATATATGAAGCATATTATTGAGAAACATGAAAAAAACTTTTGGAAGATTTAAAAATGTAAACACTTAAAAGTTGTCTTGTGAGTGGTATCAGGAGTGGAGAAGGATCAGGTAGAGATTTATTGCTCATAAACCATTTATATTTAATTTTTTAAACAATTGTGTATCTGTATCATTACCCAACCCTATCTACCAAAATAATCTTTTTGGCTGACTTAAGTATTAAAATAATAGAAGAATATGTTGACAATTGATCTTATCTCAGAATAAGAAAAACTTTGTAAATATGAAATTAAAAGTTATAAGGAAATAAAGATGGAATTTGACCAATCAACTAATAATCTACAATATTAAAATGCAAACAGTATATCAAAAAACAATGATACATAAAGTGTTATTATCCTTGACATAAAAAGGGATTAAAAAATTAATAAAATGATAGATGTCAGTAGAAAAGTGAGCAAAGAGCACGAACAGCAGCCAGTAATTCATACACACATACACACACACACAAATAATAAACCAAGAGGTGCAAATTAAAACTGCAACGTGATACCATCTTCTCTGGTCAAATTGTCTGGGATTTTATATAAACAGTTAGTACTGGAAATTTTAATTTATGTAACCTTTTTTGCGATGTAAAATGTCATCATATATTATAAGTTTTAAAGCTGTTCAACTTTTACCTCAGTAATTCTATTTTTAGGAATTTGTCTTTGTCTTAAGAAAGATTATTATAGACACAGGTATATCTTTAAGAATACTCTTTACCATAGTGTTTTTAATGGTGAAAGAAATTAAATTTTAAATTAGACAGTGGTGATGGCTGCACATCCTTGTGAATATGCTAATATGCTAATTGTACATTTTGAAAGGTTACATTTTGCATTATATGAATATTTCTTAATAAAAGTGTTGTTAACAAAAGCTTACATACTGTATGATTCCATCTCTGTGATATTTTGAAATGATAACATGACAGAAATGGAAGACAAATGAGTGGTCCCAGGTGTGACGGATGGGGGAGGAGGAACCGGGGGGGGGGGGTATGAAAGGGCCACAAGGTGTCTTTGTGGTGCTGGGAATGTTCAGGACTCAGCTGTGGTGCTGTAACTACACGTGTGACAAAACTGACCAACCAAATGCACCCACAGAGGAGAACAAGTAAAACTGGAGAACTTTGAACAAGATTAGTCAGTTATATCAATATCAATGACCCGGTTGTAATATTTTACTTACAATTTTGCAAGTGGTCACCACCAGGGAAATTGTGTAAAAGGCACACAGGATCTCTGTATCATTTCTAACAACTAGGTGTGAAGCTACAGTTACCTAAAACTAAAATTTTAAATAAAAAGTCTATGAAGCAACCAAGATATCCTTCTAGGCGGACAGACATGTAAGCTGTGGTACATCTATGTGATGGAATATTATTCAGCACTGAAAGGAAATGAGCTACCAAACCACAAAAGACACAAAGGAACCTTAAATGCATTCTGTGGAGTGAAAGAAGCCAATCTGAAAGGCTATGCACAAGTGGCTCCAACTTTGTGATATTCTGGAAAAAGTAAAACCAGGGAGACAGTAAAAAGATCAGATGCAAAGTCATAACATGTAACCAAACGTCTGTACCCCCATAACATCCTGAGATAAAAAGAAAAAAAAATCAGTGGTTGCCAGGGTTAGGGGGAAGGAGGGATGAACAGGTGGAGTACAGGAATGTTTAGGGAAGTAAAACTCCTCTGGTCTATTCACATTATAACAGTGGATATATGCCATTGTATGTTGTCAAAGCCCACACAATGTACAACAGGAGTGCATCCTCATGCAGACTGTGGGCTTTGGTTGATATTGATGTATCCATGTTGGTTCATCTACTGCAATAAAATGCACCACTCTGGAGAGGATGTTGTTGGTGAAGGAGATTGTGGGGTGGAGGGAGGGGGGTGTATGTGGGACCTCCGTGCTTTCCACTAAATCTTGCGAACCGAAAACTACTCTAAAAAATAAAATCTATTATTTGTTTTTAAAAAGTATAGAGGGAAACACAGCCCATGCAGTTTCTCTCTCTCTCACTCACTTCTCTTTCTCTCTGAACAAACAAAACAAGAAGCCACCTGACTCATCCTTGGCTCAGCTTGCTGAATTAATCAGCACTTCCCACTCCCTCTTTCAATACATATGACAATGCAGAAAGCCTGGGACTAGCAAACTATGCATTAGCATGTGTACAAATTTCTGCACCTTTCAAAACTGTTTGTATCATTTATAACTGTTATTACATGACAGTCGAATATTATTAAATTGCTGTACCAGAATGAAGAAAGAGCTGCTGAATATAATAAAATTAAGCTTAATATTTTGGAAGAACTCCATAGTGTCAAGTCATTAATAAATTCGTCTCAAATTAAGAATGGAAGAAACTACTGTAAAATACTGGAAATTTTTCATTAAAAATACTAGCAAAATTCTGCACTCAGACTGCTTTACAAGAATTCTGCTTTAAGTAATCACAGATTATTATAGATATGGTCTATGCAAAAACAACTTGGTCTCATTCACCTGCTTTAAGATGAAGGAAAATGGTTGTGGTTAATGTGTCGAATCTCTGTGACTCCTGTGTCTCCTAAGTATTGTGACGAGCCCGTCTCAGTCATGGTAACCGAGAGGGTTTGCGCTTGATGTTCTCTGCCTGGTTCACACACAAGAGAAGTCTGAATGTGCTGAAATGTGGACGTGCCATACCGCTGCTGACAGGTGTAGAAATCCGTCAAACTCCTGTACAGCCATTGCGAAGAGAATCTAGAGAATGTCATCTGAACCACCAATACTTCTCAGTCTGTAAATTACAGACCATTTCAGTGTCGGGTCCTCATGAGAAGAAGGGGCATGAGGCTTCACAGTCACCTGTGGGACAGGTCCTGTAGAATTTAACACCATCTCCAGCACACAATTTAAAGGTGACATGGCATGTGCCTGCATGTGCACACGCGTGGGAGGGGCCGTCATGGAGAGGAGAAGAAAGCCTTATTTCGTGGCTTTATAACACTAAGCCTTTTTAGCAAAATCCATCTATCGGTTTCGAAGCCACAGAAAAATGATCCATTGTTCTTTTCAGTCCGCTTTCCAAGGACTATCAACATTTCATCCACAACAGCAGGGTATGTTTTTAATGGACTGGTAGAAAATATCACTCATACCCAAATCAAGGGCTGGTGGTATATTTATCATGCAACTTGGCCTAGGAGTTGGAGTTGAAAGCTGCTGTTGTCAAAGGAAATGTTTGGATGACTCAGCCAAGGAGGTGGTTTATTGGCTTTGGCACCAAACAACAGGTGAATATTTCATGGAGGAGAGAGGTTTTAATAGTTGTTTATACAATCTGCCCAGCCATGGCCACGGTTATTTACATTGGTGAATTGAGTAATATTTCATTCCTCATGAGCCTGCTGACTTCTGTTGATGGGTTGATGTTGCCACTAGTTGCTTAAGATGATTGCAGTAAAGTTCTCACTTCACCAATATAGTCTCCAGCTCCCCAGAGAAGCAACATCCAGGGTTTAGGGTATCTGTACCAGACAAGCTCCTCTAGTCCTCTGCCAGTTTGGCAGGAGCCTGCAAAAAATTCCTGCAGCACCTTTTTAATGACCTTGGAAATCTAAATAGTCCCAGTGACTCTGGCTAGAGAGTGCATTTTATCACAAGAGCTTGCCTGCATGTGGGTGTATTACAGTGTGTCGAATGCCCACTCTCCCAGGGATACCAAGATACTAGCTGTGCACCATAAGGGGGCCCTCGTCCATGCTGATGGGAGAGTCGGATGAACTGCACCACGTCTGAAGCCACATTGTTCACAATTATGACATGCAAGACACTCTACCACACACACAAACACAGAAACAAACCAATGGGTCTGAGAGGCCATGTGGCACATTTAAAAAGGCATTTTCTTAAAACATAAAAAATCATCTGAATTCTGTTATGTGACTTTGAGTGACTTCCCTTGTAGGGAAAAGCCTTAGTTTCCAGCATGGTATCTTAGGAGGTTTGAAGAGTTGGCCTCTAAGCCATCATCCTATTTGACATTCTATGATAGGAAAAAAAAAAAACAAAAAACAAAGCTAGTTTCTTTCTCCATAGGACTGAGAAAAGTAAGATTCAGATGGTGGAGGATTTAGTGAAGTATCAGAGGACAATAGGCATCCATGGGCTGCAGAATGAGCGTGCACTGGAGCAGAAATGCCCCTCACTGGCCACGAGGCCCAGGGCATGTCACTGATACCCTCTCAGCCTTAGTGACTGAGCCAGTGAAACCGGAAGCACACACCAACTGCAGCTTGTCCTGCGGGCCCAACGGGGATTATGAGCGAAGACACACTGCGTGGAGGGGAAAACACTGACCGTGTGTGAGGGGTTCTTATCTGTGAGGGCTTTCCCAGGCACTGGCCCCATGCCCTGGTTCCCAGCTTTATTGGGATAATTATATAGAATAATAGCACTTCTAATATTAATCTAATAATCTTCTGGAAATGATTTTAATAATGATTATCTTCCTATAATAATGAGACTTTTAATAGCTCCACTTATTATTGTCTGCCTTGTGCTAAGCACCACGCCAAGCATTTAAATACATTATTTCATTTAATCCTCACTGTACAACAAAGAACATGTCGTCTGCCACATTTCACCTCTGAGGGAATTAAGAACTAGGGAGGCAACACTGGCGTGAGGCCCCAGCCAACCAGAATCTGCGCCCCAGCCCCAGCGAGGTCTTCATGAAGCTGCTGAAACTGAGGCAAGCTCCGCATTGAGGAGAATCGCCCAAGAGCAAGAAAAGCATCCAAACTCTTGGACCAGATCCTTTCTAGTAGCTTCCAACTTGATCTTACTGGTGCACTCCAATTTCTCAGTCCCTGTGGTTAATCGAGCTCTTGCAAGTCTCTCCGGTGACCTGTGCCGCCGCCCTTCTCCCTGGACACCCGAGCCACCCTGCAAGGTGCGGACGGACAGGCGGTGCCGCCGGGGAGCGCCGAGTTCTTTCCCACCCGCGTGGGTCCCCTCAACACCTCCGCGCACGAGCAGGCTGCAGTCTTCACTCTCTTTAGAGATGGACAGACTGGACGTCAGAGAGCTCTCCCTTGGTACGTCCTCACCCTCCCTCCTAACGGTGCCGGCTCCGGCGTCTGTTCCGTGGGAAACGGACCCGTCGTCAGGTTTGAGACACGAGCCAGACGCCCCACTGCGCCCATGGCTGCCGCCGCCAGTGCCCTTTGCAGGGAGAAAGTGCGTTTGGGAAGAACCAGATTAGCTTAGTCATTTCCATCATGCATTTCCAAACCCTCCTAGAGCTCTGCATACTTTCTGAAAATGCTGCATATTTTATCTCTGAGGACAGCTGCTCAAGATGTGAGGGTGTCGCTGCTTCTCTGTCTTGAACACTGGTCAGCCCCCGTCCTCCCTGGGTGTGGAGGGTCCCCAGCCCGGCCAGCTGAGTGACTCTGTGTGCATGCGAAGTCCCCCCTCTGCGTGCTATATAGCGTCATACCACACTCCTGCGCTGTAGACGGTGCTGCCCTGCGCCACACGCACACACGTGCACACACACACGCACACAGACACACATATGAACACACACGAGCGCGCACACACATGCACATGCGCGCGCACACACACGCAGGAGGTTACTCTACCATGGAATGAACACTATTTTCAGTCATAACAATGTGTGTGTGTGTGTGTGCGTACACATGTGTATCATGCCGTGGCAACCTTGTGTGTGTCCACACAGCCTTGGGCACAGGTGAGGTTTGAACCACTGATCTAGGTGGTGGTAGAACACCTCGTGCTGGCCCCGGAACCCCGAGCACGGGGGCTTGTGAGGAGCCGCAGCAAGGCTGCCTCCCTCTGCCCTCCTGTGTCCTTCCTGTCCCCGGGGAGGCCGTCGCGGGACTGCATCTGCTCCCGAGTTCCGATGAAGTCCGAGGCCTTTGCCCTCCCGGCGGCAGGACGCAGCTGCAGACTCTATGGCCCCAGCTGCGGTCTGGGACTGGCTGCCCGGCTGTTCACGCTGCTGTCATCTGGCCACTCTAGTCTCAGTGTGGCCCTGGGTCAGAGCCACGAGGAGCTGGCACCTTTGGGCTCTTCCCACTACTGTTTGTGTAAGCAACGAACTGTCTTTACTTGGAAAACGTTAGTTGTCTTTTCCACGTTAAATCTGCCAAGCTCGTCCCTTGCATTTTCCTCGTGTTTGACAGTGTGTGTGTGTGTGTGTGTGTGTGTGTGTGTGTGTGTGTGTGTATTTTGAACAAAAATGAGAGCCCCAAACAGCATCCCCCTCTGTGCCCAGTCCTGTCTCCATCATCTTTAACCTTCTCTGTCCCTGGTGTATCGCTTTACAAATCTAAAAGCATGAAATATTTCCATTCCTTATTCTGCGCCCCTAGGCGAGGGCTCGCAAGGCATGTGGTGACTCGGCCCCCGAGCCACCTCGCCCGTCGCCCACGCGAGCCTTTTCCGCTTCAGGCTTAGCTATCAGACATGCACGCGCTGCTTACTGCTGCCAGGCGCTTCTGAGGACCTTGCAAGAGTTCACGCATTTCATCTTCCTAGCAACCCCGAGGTAGACGCTATTGCTGGTTGTATGTTGGAGGTGAGGAATAAAAGGTGCAGACAGTTTAACTAATTTGCTCAAGATACTGAAGCAAGAGGCTGCCAGAGCTGTGGCTGGAACCCAGACTGGTCCCGGAGTACAGGCTGCAACCCTCACCTGCACTGCATCCTGTCACTCGGCCAGGGTGGCATATAGTCACAGTAGTACTGCTATTGCTTGTACTTCTGTTAGGTTTTCCTAATGAATGATGAAAATATTTCTCTCTCTCTTTTCCACTTTTTCCCTTCTGTCAATTTTATTTTTTATTGTTAAGGTTTTAAGAGTCTCAGTCTGTTTTATAATTATAATTATGTCTTCCACACTTTGGAACTTAAAAGTTTAAAAGTTAAGTAATGATATTAACATTGTTATGACTGAAAATATTATTCATTTCATGTTAAAGTAGTCTGCTAGAATTCTATCTCCATGTGGGCCCATGATATAATCCCTGCATGACAAATGTTCATAGCATTGAGATAAAATATATTGTTTTCTTATTCTGCACAATTGCTTAAAATATGGCACATTTGGCTTTGCTTTGTATTTGGGCCACCGTTTTCAGAGCTTTCTTGTTTTTCTTGGAGTTTCTAATTTTCTCTCTTGTTGCTTTTGTCAAAAGAATAATGTGCCTTCAACATATCCTCAAGTGCTTCCTCAAGCACAGTAATAATGTTGACGGCATGAAATACCCTATTTTCCCTCCGAGGCATCCTTCCTGGGGTTTTCTGATTCATTGGCAGAATCCCAAAGGTTGTTCTTTCAGTATGTTGCAAAGCCGTCATCCTCAGACTTTTATTTACAGCCTTTCTGGGTTTGCACCCACGTTTTTAGGATCTCATTTCTTTTTCTTTTCTCTTTCTTTCTTTTTTTTTTTGGCTACTTATTTCACTAGGCTCTATATTCCTGCTATGTTGGCTGCCAAGTGAGTCTTCAGTTCTCTCTGTATTAAATAACTGTTGTTCAGACAGCTCTTCCCTCTTGTACATTTTATCTCATACTATTGTTCTTTTTGTTGTTTTTTGTTTTCTTTCTTAGTTTACTTGATCTTCCTTCCTTTTTTTCGCATTTAAAAAAAATCTTATTTTAAGATAATGATAGTGTCCAGTTGTAAGAAATATGCAGTTGTAAGAAATAATGCAATGAGATCCCATAGACCCTTTACCCAGTTTCTCTCAGTGTTAACATCTTGCATAATTATAGTTTAACATCAACAATCAGGAAATTGACACTGATGGAATCTGTTATATACATGGATTTCACCAGTTTGATAGGCACACATATGTATTACGTTTATGCAATTTAATACTTAAGCTGATTTATAGGACCAACATCACAGTCAAGACTAAGAATGGTTTCATCACAAGGATCCTTCATCACAAGGTGCTGTCTTGTGTAGCCACAGATACTTCCCGCTCTATCCCTAGAACCTGGCACCTACTAATCTGTTTTCCATCACTGTAATTTTGCCATCTCAAAAATGCTATGCAAGTGAGATCATATTTTATGCAACCTTTGTGACTGGCTTTTTACACTTACTCTCCATCCAAGTTATGTCTGTCAATATGCATGTGCTCCTTTTAATTCCTGAGCAGTACTCTGGTATGGACATTCCACAGTTTGTTTAACCATTCAGCAATCGAAGAACATGTCGGTTGTTTCAAGTTTGGTGTTATTACAAACAAAGCTTCTAAGAATACTCATGGGCAGGTTTTTGTGTGAACATAAGTTTCCATTTCTTTAAGATAAATGCCTAAAATAAAATTACTAGGTTATATGGCAAATGTGTTTCTACTTTTGTTATGATTTTGTATACTCTTTTCAGAGTGGCTATGCCATTTTGTATTCCCTCCAGCAATCTATGAGTGATCCAGTTTCTCTGCATCTTCACCAGCATTTAGTGTTGCCACTTTTTAAATTTTGGCCATTCTTATAGGTTTGCAGTGATACCTTATGGAGGTTTTAATATATATTTCCCTAATAGCTAATGACAGTAAACATGTTTTCTTGTGCTTATTTGCCATCTCTATATCTTTTGCAATGAAATATCTATGTCTTTTGCCCATTATCTAATTTGATTGTTTTAACTTTTCCTGGTGAGTTTTGGGCTTATTTATATATTCTAAATACAAGTCTTTGTCAGATATATGGTTTACAAATATTCTCTCCCAGTCTGTTACTTATCTTTTCATCCTCTTAACAGGTTTTTTTCCTGGAACAAATTATTTTAGTTTTGATTCAGTTTATCAGTTTTTCCTCTTATGGATCATGCTTTTGTCTAAGAATTCTTCAGCTAGCTAGTCATCCATGGAAAAATGTTTGGGTTGTCTCCAGTTTGGATCTAATACTGATAAAGCTGTCCTAAAGCATTTTAGAGGTAAGTCAATGATACATTTTGAGCTAATTTTTGTGTAAGGTATGAATTTTAGGTCAAGGTTAATTATTTTCTATGGATTCCCATTTGCTCCTGCCCCACTTATATCCTTCCTTTATTGACTTGCTTTTTCACTTTGTCAAAAGTCAGTTGAGCATATTTGTGTGCACCTATTTCTGGGTTCTCTATTGTGTTCCATGGGTCTATTTCCTAATGTGTCCTCACTCATGATCCCTCAGTCCTTCATGTCAAGGTGGGACAGGTGCTGTGGTTCCCTTTAATAATGAACTCACAGCATCAAAAGCTAGAACAGAAGATACAAAGAGACAAAGATAACATCCCACAGTCAACTTTTCACATTGTACTATGCATAGTTGCAGACAGTGTTTGCTACGAGCTTGAACAGCAGCAGCAACACAATTCTCAGTCTAATTACTGCCTTCCCATTGATCTAAAACACATTCCAATAATTTTACCAATTCAGAGACCTCAGTACCCTCATTTTAATGAGATTAATGTCTAGGATGCTATTGCTGTAAGCAGGCAGTAAGTGCCATGGGCGGGGGGGGGACAAGGCACAAAGTGTTCAGCCCAAGATCGCTGCCCAAGTTCCCATGGAAAAGTTCTAAAAATCAGGGGAACTGTCCCAGCAAGCACAGGGCATAGATGGGTGCTATGTGGATCGGTCAGGGCGAGCCACAGCTATGTCAGCGGTGATCAATACTGACCATGCAGACAGCTGGAAGGAAGACGTCCTCTGGCTATGATTTACTTTCTGCTGTATCTCCCTTGGTGAAGTCTTAAAATAAAGCGTGAGCTATTTTCACCATAGGGAAGAACAAGGAATGGGAATACATGAGTGTATTTTCTTTTTAATCACTCAATTCCAGTGGCAGTTGGCTTAAATCATACTTATCCTTTGGTTGATGTCATTTTCCATTTGGAAGCATTGGCTTAGCTTTGTCGTCTTAATTAAACAGAAGACATGAAGTTTGAATAATTTCTAAAATAGTTTTGAAATTATTTTATAAACAGATGCAATATCTAAAACCAAGAAACTTACTATTAAGAAAAGAAGCCCTCTGTTTTACCTGAATTATAAATGGAAAAACAATTAGTGACTTACAGATTGTTTTAATCTAGACATTAGCCAGTGTTCTCTGGTTTACTTACGATTTCAAGATTCTTGAGACAGGACATATAAAACTGATATGAGTCATATATTATGCATTCTAACCATGGAATGTTTCTAAATTTGTCCCTAATGAAAGCTTTACGTGTTTATTTTTGCAATCTGAAAAGTGTTAATATATGAACTGTTTGGTACTAGTTTAGTCAGGAATGATGTATGTATAACCATTCAGAAATTCCTACAAGACTTCTTCTGGAATTACCTGACAGTCCCCTACTTCACACCTTGAAAAGACAATTTCAACCTGGGCAGGGAGGTGAATCCACTCATCTGTCACAAACAGCAGAACCATGAAGTGTAGCTTTGTACCATTAATGAACCCCAGGTTTTGAGTTCTCATGCCACTTTGAAATTTTCTGCAAGCCCAAAGTTATGATGAGAGATATATCCCAGATTTTCATTTCTGAAGTAAACTTTCTTGTAGATTTACAGAGAACATTGCCAAGAAACTGAGCTCTAATGAAATGTCATCCTTAGGGGCCAGTCTTGCTTTGGGAAATGTCCACTGAAAGGATGCGCTCAGAGGAATTCAGACATCTTTAGATCTCTGGATCCTGTCCAAGCTGCACACAGGCCCGTTTGGCACCGATCCGCCCCGGCTTTCCCACAAGGCTCTGGAAGCGCTCCAGGAGCTCATTTAGGCTCTACCTCGACCGACACAGGGGTCTGCGCACCAGAAAGAATCACAGAGGAGACCTGCCTCAGGCTCCAGAGTCAGAGAAAGGACCTAGAGGGGACTAAAGGGACAAGCCTGTGTGCCGTGGTGTCTGACCCAGGCACCTGGGAAGCAGAGCCAAAGAAGGGAGCCTCTGTTCTGGACTGCAAGGAGGGCTGGCTCCCAGATGTCTAGCTGCCAGAGTGCTCCACAAACCGAACACAACTGCCAGAGAAAATGAGAAACATAATGTGTGCTCATCTATGTGCAGAGGACACAAAAGAAATTCACAGAAAGAGGTGTGATTGTCTCTCAACGGCCAGTGAGGTGACGGCTGAAAAGAAAACACAGTTCTCACTCCCCGACACCAATTTGTGGTGTGTGACCCTTATCAAGTCTTTTACATTCTCTGTGCCTCGGTTTCCTCCTCTGTGCAGTGAGGACACTGGATGAGGAGGTCCCTCCGGTCTCATCTGGTCCTTTCATTTACATAGACTTAAGAACAATGGGAAGGAGTCACACTGCCAGCTGCCATGCCAGTTACAAATCACTGTACATAATACATCACCAGAAGTAGAAATTGTATCACTGGTAGGGATATGTATCCAAAACATACATGCACTTTCTTTTCAAGGAAGGTAAACCATGTCTCCCAAGCCTTTTCTGCCACTGGGGGCCATGAGCCTTCTTTCAGGGAATATTATGTAATATTATGCAAACTGTAGGGAAAACATAAAGTTATTACCAAATCAATAAGAAAAAGTTGAATATCCCAGAAAAATAAGCAAAATATATAAACAGGGAATTTACCAAAGATGCAAATAGCTGATTAACATGTAAATACTTACTCTTTTTTTTTTTTTTTTTTTTTTTTTTTTTTTATTTCGGCATATGATGGGGATACAGATTTTAAGGTTTCAATAACTGCCCTTTCCCCCCCTCCCCCCACAAGTCTGAGTCTCCAGCATAACCATCCCCCAGACGGTGCACTTCTCACTCATTATATATGTATCTACCCATCCCCCCCCCCGTCCCCCTGTCCAATACAATATTATTGTAATACCTATGTGTCCACTTAGGTGCTGCTCATTTAATACCAGTTTGCTGGTGAGTATATGTGGTTCTTGTTTTTCCATTCTTGGGATACTTCACTTAGTAGTATGGGTTCCAGCTCTAACCAGG
>VSMD01059016.1:0-51050 GCA_008750895.1 Mirza zaza
TTAGAAGGACCACTTAAGTGTGGGGTCTCTACACTCCAAAGTTATCTTTCCCTTCCCTCTTCTCTTGTTGTGATAGGTATGGCTCCAGAGTGTTGTCCAGAAATTCTAGTTATTCAATTTAGCCAACATTAAGGAATATTCACTGGGCATCTATTAAAGTATATGGCAGGAGTGCATGTCTGTGGGAGAACGGGGTACACAAGACCCGATCCCTGCCCCTGAGGAGGAGAAGATTCAGGAGGGAGGTCAGAGGATGCAAATAACTATAATTGCAGGGTAGGACACAGTCGCTGCCACAAACAGCTGCAGCCAACATGCACAGGATGCCACAGGAGGAAACGGTGACTTTGGGCTTGGTAGGGATCAGGACAGGTTCAGGACAGAGGCAGCACTGCTCCCCTGAGAAACATCTGTCCTTTAAAAAGGTTACATGACCTCTTGTGCGCCTTTCCCCCGTGGGTGGGGTATTTTGAGTCCCTCGCCCATTCTTGGCTAACAGCGGGGAGGTTTGGCATCCTGTTGTCTCTTCTCTGAACATGCCGGCTCCTTGCTCGTAAGACTCACGAAGCCTCCTCTAGCTGGTGAGACAGACTTGGATGCGTGTGGCTCTGCACACATCCCCGGCCGCGCCTGGCAAAGGTCTCAGCTCAAATGTCACTAGCTCAGAGAGACCCGCCGACTACTCTCCCCCTCCAGCCTCTCTGTCTCGTGTCAGCTAAGGGACTTGGGAATTGGCACATTTGGGATTTTCTTATTCACGTCTTCACTTTTTAAAATTTTAATAACCACCCATCCCCCTCCACAAGACTAAAAACAGACAATGGAAGCAGGGACTTAGTTTTTCTTGTTTGCCCCCATGTTCCCAGAGCCTGATCAGTCATAGTGTTTAATGAATATCTGTTGATTAAATTGACGGGTAGTAATAGTCTAGTTCAATCCCATCTCTTCCCCAGCCTCTGCATCTCTCTGGTTGGTTGGTTTGTCTTTGTGGGAAGGGGCCAGTGGTTTTAGAAAATCTATAGCATTAATTTCAGATTGATTTGATTAATCAATCAAACTCGTTTTTGGGTTCAGTGTGACAATTGGCAAATTCACATAGTTTGTCGGGCTTTGGTTCACGAGGAGAACTGGGACGGCCTGGGTCTTTTTAGCAAAACTGATAAGCTACACAGAATGGGACAGGGCATTTCTCCCTCCCAACCTCCTTTCTTTCAACAAACATGTTTTTCTCCCACTGCTCCACTTGACCAGCCTTTTAAAAAAAAAACAAAACATGTTTTTTTCTAGTTTTACCAAAGTATAACTGACAAACAGAAATTATATATGTTTGTGGTGTACAATGTGATATTTTGACATATGTGTAATTGTGAAATGATTACTGCGATCAAGCTAATTAACATATCCATCACCCGCCTCATGTAATTGTCATTTTGCACGTGTTTGTGGTTGGAACATTTAAGAACATCTACTCTCTTGGCAATCTTCAAGTATACAATATGCTATTATTAACGATAGTCACCAGGCTGCACAATAGATCTCTAGAACGTACTCATCTTATCTAACTGAAATTTTGGTCCCCTTAACTAACATCTCCCCATTTCCACTCCTCCAGCCCTAGCCCCTGGCAGCCACCATTCCACTCTCTGCTTCTAGAAGCTCAACTTTTTCGAGATTCCATGTATAAGTGATCATGCACCACTCATCTGTCTGTGCCTAGCTTATTTCACTTAGCATAATGTCCTTTAGCTTCATCCGTGTTGGCACAAATGACAGGATTTCCTTATTTTTTTATGGCTAAATATTATTCCACTGTGCACAAATACCACCTTTTCTTTCTTCATTAATCCATGGGTGGACACTTAGGTTGATTCCTTATCTTGGCTATTGTGAACAGTGCTGCAGTGAACATGGGAGTGTGGATATCTATTTCAGATACTGATTTCAATTCCTTTGGATGTCTACCCAGTAGTGGAATTACTGGATCACAGTAGTTCTATGTTTAATTTTTTGAGGAACCTCCATAATGTTTTGAGGAACCTCTATAATGGTTGTACCTGTTTATATTTCCACCAGTAGTGTACAGTGTTCCTTTTTCTCCACATCATCCCCAACACTTACTTTTTTCTTTTTGGTAATAACTATGCTAACATGTGTGAGGTGGTATCTCACTGTGGTTTAATTTGCATTTCCCGAATGGTTAGTGATGTTGAGCATTCTTTCATGTACCTGTTGCCCATGGTATGTCTCCTTTGGAGAATTCTCTGCTAAGATGTTTTGCTCATTTTTACTCAGGCTATTTGTTTTCTTACTATTGAGTTGAGTTCCTTATGTATTTTGGATACTAACCCCTTATCAGATATACAGTTTGCAAATGTTTTCTCCCATTGCACAAGTTTGCTCTCCACTCTGTTGGTTGTTTCCTTTGCTATGCAGAAGCTTTTTATCTGGTTGCAATCCCATCTGACATCATATCCAAAAAATCATTGCCCAGACCAACGTCAAGAAGCTTTTCTCCTTTTTCTTCTAGCAGTTTTATAGATTTAGGTCTTACATGTAAGACATTAATGCATTCTGAGTTGGTCTTTGTATTTTGTGTGAGTCAACACACATTTATTAAGCACATACTATGTGCCGGGCACGTGCTAGACACTGAGGATAAAAGCTGAGCGTGACGGACAGGGGTGTGCTCTGATGGAGCGAAGTTGGTGGGGAAGACAAGACAGTCAAGGAACTAGCGAGAGGCCTGCTCTGGGGTGAAGTCCAAAGGAGAATATCCCAGGGGCTGAGGCGGGCGGGGGTAGGCAGCGGCAATATTGCAAAGCGAGGTCCCAGCCAAGGGAAAAGCAAGTTGCAGAGCCTGGGGTGAGCGTGCACTTGGCACACCAGAGACCTGGAAGTCATTCACTCTTGATTGAGGCCATTGATGGATCCAAAGCCGGGACTCTTGGGCCTCCTGTCTTACTCAACACAAAGACCAGGAGAACTTGGAGGCAGAGCGAGTCACCAGGCACGCTCAGGAAGTGACTAGAATGTAAGCTCTGCGGACTTTGCTTTGGTCACCATCTGAGAACGGGGCCAGAACAGAGTGGGTTCCTAAAGACCACGCGCTGAGCGAATGCACGCGGCCCATGCAGAGGGTCGCAGCCTTCTCCTCTGGCGTCACCAAGCCGCAGAGTCATAACACGGGGAGGGAGGCGCCTTGAGAGCCGGCCGGCCCACCCTCCCCCCTCCAAGCTGTCTGTCCTGTCCTTACACCTCCGAGAAAGGACACTGTTTTTGCAGATTTTATAAATGATAGCGTTCTGACTTGGAAGCTCGGTTCCTGAGGCCATACTCGTGCTGCCGAGGGAAGGACAATGTGCCCAGTCACCCAGCGAGTCCGGGGCAGGATGCGGAAGAGCAGGGACGACAGTCCTGGATGCCCAGGAGGTGGCGAGGGCACTCTGGCTCCCCCAGTGCTCCTCTGCCACTATTAAGACACCACGGTGCTTCACTTCCAGATCTGCTGCTGGAGACCAGTGAGCCACACGTGCCCACAGCAGCGCCATCTCCTCTGGACATCATATTTCCCTCTACCTTTGACGGTGAGAGGTTGAAATTTAAGTTTAGCTCATCTCCCAGCACCGTGCACCGGCTGAATGCCACTGTCTCTCTCTCAGAAAAGGCTGCTGGGCCCACATATCCAAGACAACCCGGCCGGGAGCTGTGAAGGGTGGTCGCCATGCTTGGTCTACGCCCACCCACACGGCTGCGCCCCAGGCCCCGCCAGCTCCTGCGGAGGCTGCTGCATCTGGCTTCCCTGCTCCCCTCCTTCCTCCACCACGCCGCTCAGCAGCCAGAGTGCCGTCCCTAACACACACACCTGACGACGGCACCCCCAGCCTGCTCGGCTCGGTGGTCTTGCACGGTCCTGCGGACGGACGCCCGCCGGCTGCGGTGCCACCTGGCCCCGCCAGCTTCCCCAGCCGCGGCCCTCTCTCCTCATCCAGATCCGACTGCTTTTAGGTCCCCAAGCGAAACATGCTCTTCCTGGACTCAGGACCTCTGCGCAGGCTTTTACCTGCTACCTTCCTCCACTCCCTGCTCACTGGTAATGTACATGCCCCTGCCTCCAGGAAGTCTTCCCTCCCTCCCTCCCCCCCCCCCGGCTCTGCAGGTCACTTATTATCTGCCCCGGCGCTGCCCTGAGCTTGGCTGTTGTGACACTTGTTCATTCGAGATACCACGTGTGTGTGTGTGGGGGGGGCGATCTTCCCCACTAGAATCTGAACTTCAAGAGGGCCTCCCTGCCTCTGACCTGTTGGCCGGGACACGGCACATGACAAGTCCTCAATCAAGTGTGAGTGGCTACTCAGATTGTTGACCAGCTGGGAACGACTTTACCAAATACAGTCAGAGGCAGAGAGAAAGCGAGGCGTAGCAGGACCTCACTGTGATCCTGAGCCCCCCAGTCTTCCTCGCCCCGAAGGCCTGATTTCATCTTATTATGGGCTTGTGTGTTGAGATCAGGCCCCAGTTCATTCTTCACAACCAGGTGCTGGCTCAGTCCAGAACAGTCCGGGCCTTTCCGAAAGGCAGCGCCAGGACGGGCAAAGCAGAGCCTGGGGACAAGGAAAATGAAGCCCAGCTGCCTTGGGGTACCTGCTGGCGGCCTGCTGGTGGCAGGTGCGTCTCGCCATAGGGGCGGGAAGTCTCCCAAGTCTCTCTGCCTCGGGCTCACACGGCAAAGCAGGCCAGCAGGCCGGGGAGCCGTGGCCCCACCCTCTGTTTTATTTTCTCCCCCACCCCAGCAGCAACAAACAATAATTCTGTAAAGGAAATGTGAGTAATGGAAAGAGAAAAAAAATAAACATATCAAAATGGGCAGTGTCCCCAGGGCCACTGCTTTTAAAGAAAACAAGAGAGTAGATTTGGAGATATTTCAGTGGCTTTGCTAAAAGGGGAAAAATAATCAGGCTCACCCCTCGCCTCCTAGGCGGAATTGCTTTCCTCTGATCTTGACGTACTAATATGAGAAAGGTCACCCCAGACCAGGGGTTCTCACACTCTGCTGTGTGTCAGAACGCCCTGGGGAGTCATGCTGAGCATGCAGGTGCCAGCTCCAACCCCTGGGGAGGGACCTTCACCTGGTTCCCATGTAGGTGGGCCCTACTTTGGTAGGAAGCTTTACCCAGCTCAGGTCTGCTCCTGGGAGCTCCAAAGTCAGGTGCTGAAAACCTTGTTCAAACTAAAATACCACAAACAGACTGAGAATTTGCAGAAAAATGAAGATTGTTGATTCCACCTTCTGGTGGAAGTGGTGATGGGGGAGTGGCATGTTCTATTCATTTTATTCACTTATGTTGACAATGACTGAGCTGCCCCCATAGTCAAGGACCCGTCTAAGGTACAAAAGAAAAGTGATGAAGTCAATGGATTTGAGCAAGACGATGATGACGGTGACTCACATTTACTAAGACCTAAGGATGTGCTAGGTGTTTGACATGTGTTATCTCGTTTAATCTTCCCAAACACCATACAGGGTACTATGATCATCCCCATTTTATAGATGATAAAACTGAGGCACTGGGAAGTGAAGTTGCATGCCCAGAGTCACTCAGCAAGTTAGTGCAGAGCCACATTGGAACTGGTCTCCCTGACTCTGAAGTCTAACCCATTACAGCATAAGCCTCAAGATACTCAGCTCCTGCCTTTCTGATGCTTGCAATTAAATGGAAAAGGCACAAGAAAATCAAAAGAATAAATGCAAATTATCCAGCATTATACAACAATGCCCAATCAACCTGGGAATGCCGTGAGTCTTGTCCTGTTCTGGATAATCACCCAGCGTACTCTTTGTTATAAAGAGTTGTGAAAAAGCTGGCTGGAACCAAAATGACTGTTTTCCTCCCTCCTCCATGGAAGGGTGGAGTCAGCACATTTTTAGAGAAAGCCAAGCAGTCCTATTACCCAGTCCACGTGGAGGAGTACAGGAGCTGGAGGCTCCACAGTCCAAACCCAGGAGAGAGGCTTGACTATTTTGTGAATTTCCAAAGTGTGAAAGACACTAGTAATAACATTTGTGGTGAGCTTAGCACAAGCTGGGTACTGCAAGATTCCCTTTATGTGTTATTATTGAAGTTGATCTGCGCAACTCCATGAGTAGGTGCTATTCAGATGAGGAAACAGAGAGGCTAAGCAACTGGCCCGCGGCCACAGATCTATTCAGTGGGGAGGGATCCGAATCCAGCCAGAGTTCTTTCCCAGTAGCAGCCTGTCTCTTACTTGCAGTACGAGGACAGGCACCATTTGGAATGCTAAGTGAGCAAGAATTCTCAACTGTCTGCCGTTTTTCACTGGGCTGTGCCAAGCCTCACTTCATAATCTGGGATTCTAACTGCATCTTATTTCAGCAAGTATGTACTGCCTGCCTTCGATATACATCCTGCCCCGAGCTAGGCACAAGAGCCCCACATTTGATGAGGGGGAGAAGTGAGACCTTTCTCAAGAAGTTCACAAATTTGCAGTGGGGATCGTACAAGAGGCCTGGATTGAATAGGGCCGTCGCTGCCTGCAGATGCCCGGAGGAGGTGAGGTTTGAACAGGGGTCAGGAGAGGAGGAGAGGTCAGAAGTCAGGCCATGAGCTTTGACCGGAGGTCGGAGCTGAGAGACGAGGGTGGTGCAAAGGGGTAAAGCGGCCCCCGGAGAGCCAGAGGCACAAGCCACCTCCAAGGCCGCTCTCAGCCAGTGCTGCGTCAGGCAGGCTACTTCCATTGGCCAGGGTCACGCTGCACTTGGGCCAGGGTCACAAGCCCGCACCGCTAGGAAAGCATCCCCCAGGCTGGGCCACAGGCACAGAGATGGGTGCAGAGCAATTCCAAGAATGGTGGGTGCCACACGTCCTTGGAACAAGCGTAGGCAAATGGACCAAGGCTCCTGTTGTAGGAGGGAATTTGGAAACTAAAGCCAGCAAATCTGACCACTTGCAAATTAATTTCTCCCCTACCTTGAAGAGCAGGCATATAAATCAGAAAAGAAGTACAGATAAGTCAAGGAGGAAAAATGGAACTTCTGCCCATAACTTTCTGAAATGTTTGAGCAACAACCTTAAAATGCATGCAGTCTCCCCCAGTAATACCATTCCATAAATGCTCCCTGAGGAAGTAATGGGAAGAGTGTGCAAAGAGGACTACAGTGGCTTTGTTACAATAGTGACAAATCATAAACAACCTAACTCTCTAACAATAAAGGTTTAGTTAACACAGTTTTGCATGCTATGTGATGAAATCCTAAGCTGCTATTCCAAATGGAGAGGCAGATTTATGTTTACTAATTAGGAAACAATTCCTAATACACTGAGTAAAGTCAGATCATAAAAGAGCAGATTATAAAACAACTATCAATCAACCCATCTACATGATTCCACTTTGTAATGTGGTTAGATCTCTATGGATAGAAAAGTTAACGGAAGCTATCTCAGTGGATATGATCATAGACAATCTTTTTAAGTTTTTATTCCTGTTTATCTGCATTTTCTAATCTTTCTATCACTTGCTTATATTTAAGGGTTTTCTAAGTAGACTGGCATCCCCTGCTTTTCTCGTTGAATTGATACAGTAGTAAAGCAATAGGCTCTAAATATTAACCCTTTGATTCCCAAAGTATGAGGCATCTGTGTCTGTTGATACAAGAGTTCTGAGTGGTACTGAGACACATCTTTCAATAACACTGCAGAGGGAAAGGAGTCCCCTTTTTAAATCTCCTTAAATCATTCTGCTTATTCAAGGAGAAAACTTTGTCTTGGGCCGAGTATGTTTTCAACTGCTCTAGAGGAATTGCCCTTCTCTCTTTATAACCGAAAGAGCAGAAGTCCATGCATTGCTGTCCTTTCATTGCACTTAACGTTGCGACTGCCTTCTACGTTCTGCATTTCTAGGAAATGTTTGCAAAATACTAGAAAGACAAAGCTTCCTTCAATTAAGAAAATTAGATAAAACTGCTTGACAGTAACGCTTAAAAAATTTTACAGTAAGGAATTTGGTAAGAGGGTGATGATCAAAATGACAAAGGCAGCACACCTGTACTGAAGTCTGAGGAAAGGGGTGTTAACCTCTAGTGAGGATAGAACTGGAGTATCGGTGTGCACTAGAACACTCAATAGCTCCCCCGGGCCTCAACTGCTGTCTGTCTAGCATATCATTTTAATATAAAAACAATAGCATGGAAATAATCAATGAGCAACTTGCTCACGTGCTGACCCGGCCAGTCGGAGGATAATTTCAGAGCAGGATTCTGAGTCCGTCCAGATAAATCCTGCTGGGACAATGATTGAAGAGAGAAGCTCCGAAGAGCAGATACAATTTCTTTGCAATGTTTGCCTTGAGGACAGAGGCCCTTCTGCAGGAAGAAGGTCGAGTCCAGTCTATTTTTATAAGAGTGTTGCAAGTGGTTAGTGGACTTATTTCCTGTGGTTCCCAGGAATTCTGCAGCAGGCTCTCAGGAGGATGCTGGTGATAGGAAGAGGGACTTGATGAGTGAGAATCAATAATTATCTCTATATTTGCTTCGCTTCTTTCTACAAAAATAATCTAAGGGAAAAACACTTGCTTTAGAAGAGCAAAGTTCATTATAATAGAGAGTGGAATGCAGCATGAAAGTCCCTTAGTGTGTGGCAGAGTCCTTAGGTCAAGATTTTGCAAGCTGAAAATTTATCTGTCCATTCATTCCCTCCGTCCATCAGTCACTCAACAAATATTTGAGCAATTCCTCTGTGCTGGCCATAGGCTGGGGACAGGATGGCGAATAAGCACGGCTTCTGTCCTCTGGGAGCTTACAGTCTAGTGGGGGAGAAAGACATCAGACAAGGAAACGCACGGATAAGTGGATAATTACACGTGACAGTAAGCACTGGGCAGGAAAAGAACAGGAGGCTGCAAACGGCAATCGTGGGGGTCCAGGGGAACTGAACTTAGATGGGAGGCCAGGGAAGAGCTCTGGGGAGGTGGCACTTCAGCTGCCACCTGAAAGGGGAGTAGGAGCCACCCAGTGGACACTGTTGGGGAAGGGCATAGCTGCAAAGGGAACAATTTATAGGAAGGCTGTCCCGTGGAGAAGACCACAGTGAGTGCGAGAATCCAAGGGCAGATGGGGTGGCCAGAACGTGGGGGACAAGGGGACGGGACGGCAAGAGGAGTGGCCAGACCACACAGGGTCTCGCAGGCCATGGTAAGGGTCTGAGTTTTACTTTATGAGCATGGAAAGCCAGGGAGGAATTTAAGCCAGGAAGTGGCCAATCTGATAGAGGATTTCAAAGATCTGTCTGGGTCCAATGTATAAAAATGACAGGACAGGACCAGGAACAAAAGAGGGGGCTACTGCAGAAGGTGAGACAGGAGGTGATGGTGGGGTGGGCCAGGCGTTGACAGTGGGTAATAAGCATGTGAATTTGATAACCGTTCACTAGAGTTTAAGGGATTGATCCACAGACCTCAGACAAGTCAACCAGCTAACAGGGCTAGGACTAGGGTGAGACGAGGAAGGCATTTTTTCAGGCAAAAATTGTACTCGGCGCTCAAAGTAAATCATATTTTAATGCGATATTCTTCAAAAATCCAACTTAATACGGAAATACCCATGATGAACCATCACAACAAAACCAACACGATGGATAACAGTAGTGACAACATAATGTGAGTGAAACAAACTTGAAATGAGCCCCTAACAAGGCCTGCGCTGGGCAGTGTGTACAGTGACATGGAGTGAGACAACCACAAGTAAACAAGTAAACAAAATCATAAATTGTCATAGATGCCATGAGAGAAACACATTTAGGTCTGAGCCAGGGGACAGGGAAGTGACGGGGGCTTCCTTAGACTGGGGGGCCCAACGTGACTGGATGCAGGGAGGAAGATGCCCTTCCTGGACGTGCCGTGTGTGAATACGGATTCTTGCAAATCAAATCCACCAAAGTCCCCACACGGTGGGAAATCTCACAGCCTGATGACTTACTCCCATGAAGAACAGTCTTGAAAAGCGACGCCCATTTGTTCATTTGTTTATTTTCTACGAGCACAGATCTGAGTTATTCTCACCACTGAGGGTTGAAGAGTCCACGACCAGGAAAACATTGGGAAATGTTCTGCCTTCTGCCTGCCCCACCCCGGGGGGCCTGTCTAAAACTCTGGATTTAGCAGATTCCAGAGGAGCCCCTTGGACCCGACCATGCCCAGGAGGCGCTGAGGAACTAGGGCTCTGAATGTCAAGGGGAATTATGTGCAGAAAGGTGCCGGTACACGTCAGTGGCTTCCTCCTTACTTCTCGTTGCCTAGTCTGCTTTCAAAGGCTGAAAAATTCTCCACTTTTCAAACAACCCCACCTAGCACAGCGGTTCTGTGATCTCTGAAACATGAGAGGGGAGAAGTGGACATTGAAGGATACAAATGGCTTTGAAAGGTCAGTTAGGAAAAAGAAACAAACAAGGACCACGAGAGTGGAAGGGATGAAAGCAAACCCCGCTTTGAGCTACCTGCCAAAATTAAAGGAAACTCCCGAGCCAGGCCCTGTGTGACTGATGGGTGCACCATCAAGGTTCTCGGCTCCTACTTTGCCGCGTGATTTTTCTGATAAATGGCATCTTGCTTGCAATGTGCACCTTCTTGGAGATGCCAGATGCCAGGGCCGATTTATCTCTTAGTTTAGCTTTTTGGATGCAAGATTCCAACTCACTTCCAAGCCCTTTCATCCTTTATCAGACACCAGCCACTTCCCACGGCCTTTGGTGATGTTCTCTTGCTCCGTCTCCCTCCCATAAAAAACCTACCTGGTCCCTGCCAACAGGGGGGCTATGTGTGGACCGATGTGTGGGACAGCAGTGACGTGGCCACAGGGTGAATGGTGCAAATGCGAGAATGGTCCCTTTAGGACCATTTGCGTGGGACCAAAGAGAGTTGGCAACTGCAAAGAACCTCTAAAAATAGCCCAAGTCCTTAAAAAGAAAAAATGCAAAAGGAAGCAAGTGTTATGTTGTCCTAACGTAGGCTCTACCAACACTGGGCCCCGGAAGGCTGTCGCTGGGGCAGATGATTATTTTTTTCCTGCTCTTGGCTGTGACACCCACCAGGTCCCTTTGCAAACCGTGGGCCCTGCTGCTTCCTGCGTGGGGCAGGATGCCTCTGCAGGAACGTGGCTCGACAGGCACCATTGGGGCCTCTACGGCCCCTTTCCGAGATGTAGAATAGACTCTGACCTACGCAGCGAGCTCCATGGAGTTTACATTCCTCTCTCGTAGCCAAGTACCTTCACATACACAAAACCGCGTGCTGGGATTGCTAACCGTTCCTCCAGAAACGCCTGGATATCATCTGTCTGGCAGAAATGTGAGTATTGTCCTTTTTATTTTTTAACGTTTTGAGGGAGCCTGGGCCCCTTGGAAATGAGGCCGCCCAAGAGACGGGTGACATTGCAAACTGACGTGTGGGCACGGGGGGTTTTGTTCTCGGCTGAGCCGCGGCTTTGCTTCGCTAAGCTGTCCCCCCTCTCTGCATCACACTTCTCCTGGCTGGAGAAGAAGGGGAGGCGTCCACCTACCGTTTGATGGAGGAGCAGCAAATGCAAAACGATTGTAAAGTGCCCGACGTGGTGTCTGCAACAACAGCCACCCAGAGAAGGTCGTTCACACACATAAAAAGCTCTGTGCAACCCCAAGTGCTATAAAAATTCAGATAATCAGCCCACTAAACACAGGCTCTTATTAGCACTGATGATAACAGCCGACGTTTCCCAGTACTCACTCTAGGCAAGGTCCCCTTCCTTTCTCCTGGCCCCGTGACCAGACCAGCACTCTTAACAGCTTCATTTGACGGATGAGCCAGCGGGACCAAGAAGGTCAGGTTACCCGCTCGGTTTTCGAGTAGCTACTAGCACAGCAGAAGCCAGAGTCCAGGCGTACGACTCTCAGGTTCTGAGAACTTCCCTTTTTCTTGGCGTTTGCAACCCGGCCTGAAGAGGTCTCAGCCTCGTCCCAGCCCTGTATCCGCAAAGGCACGTGGCTGCCCCGACAAGGGCCAAGGTGGCTTCACGTGCTGCTGGGTCACCTTTTGGGGGCACAGGGGTGACAATCAGGAAAGCGGGGATGGCAGGCCACGGAATCGCTGTGGGAGAGGACAGGCTGTGAGGGGAGGAACTTGCAAAGGTGCCATTCACTGCAAACTAGTGTTTCCTTTGGAACACGGGGGAATGGCCCGTGCATATCATAGAGCCTGGGGGGTGAATAGAATAGAGCAGCTCCAGTCACTCGGGAAGAGAGGCATCCTATTCCCTTATCCACGCTTCTTCAGCATTTAAAATCGTAGACTCTCAGGCGGGGCACAGTGGCTTATGCCTAAAATCCTAGCACTCTGGGAGGCGGAGGAGGGAGGATCGTTTGAGCTCAGGAGTTCGAGACCAGCTCTGAGCAAGAGTGAGACCCTGTCTCTACCAAAAAAATAGAAAGAAATTGGCAAGACAACTAAAGTTTTATACACACACACACACATATATATAGAAATTAGCTGGGCATGGTGGTGCATACCTGTAGTCCCAGCTACTCGGAGAGGCTGAGGCAGGAGAATCGCTTGAGCCCAGGAGTTTGAGGTTGCTGTGAGCTAGGCTGACACCATGGCACTCTAGCCCTGGCAACAGAGTGAGACTATGTCTCAAAAAAAAAAAAAAATCGTGGACTCTGGAGTCAGAAAACCCTATGTTCGGATCACAGCTTTAACATGTATTTAGCTACATGACCTTAAGACAAATTATTGAAACTCTCTGAGCCTCAGTGCCCTTAGCTCCACAACAGGGGATAAAAAAAGCAATGCCTTGAGTTTAGTGCAAGGCAGCGTCCCTTCTCTGTTAATGAAACTTTGGGACTTTGGGACATCCACACAGGCTAGGGTAGGTGATTGCATAGAAAGTGTTACTCTATTACTCAATTACCTTCCCCCAAAATGCCTTCCTAACAGGATTTCTTTGAGGATTAATACATGCAATGTGCGTAGGCGTGTAAGTACGTATCATTATTTATGGATAAGTTTTATTATTTATGAGCACGCCAAGAGCAGCCTATTGGGTAACCTATGGCAGGGCAAGCCCTCGGCGACTCCAAAGAGATAACAAGCACATACTTCAAAAGGCTGAGTTCGGAGCAGCTCAGTTTTCTAGGTCAGGAAGGGGGAAAAAAAAAGGCCCAGCAAACAGACCACCTTCTTGTGAGTTGGAAGGTTGGCTGACTTCTAGAAAGGAATGTCCTCGCTGGGCCGGTTCTGGAAACTGTAACTTGCACAAGAGATGCAAAAGATGTCTGGGGACACGTCAGTAAGAGAAGGCTGAGGGAAGGGGCGAGGGCTGCCAGAGCCCTGCAGAATCACTTTGCGGTTGGCTGGAAGCCCCGGGGCTTCAGTGCGTCAGCCTGCAGGAAGGATGTTTCCGTGTGAGACGCGCTCAGGTCATCAGCGTGGCCCAGAGCCTGCAGGACGCTCGCTCGGGGCCGGGATGTGCCGTTAGAGCTCAGACAGGAGCGGGGCCGGCGAGCACTCTGATGCGCCGGGAGCACTCTGTTTCTCCTCCTGGAGCAGAGGCTGTTTTCTCTAAGCACTTAGAAAAATTCCTAACCTCCGAGTGAACGATGCCCTATGGCAGGGAAGTGTTTTGTGGGTGGACAAACCAGACCGCAGGGGAAAAAATGATCCAGAATCAAGAGAAGAAATCAAGAAGACTGGAGGGGACGCTCGGGGGCGCGTGTGTGCCTCTCACCCTTCCCGCCTCGCTAAGCAGCCTGTGAGCCCAGGCCGGGCTTGACCTGGAGCAGATGAACAGCCCCCGCTTCCTGCCACTCGGCCCGAGCACCTACGCCTCCTCATCTGGAGCCTAGCTCCATGCGTCTGGCTAGACTGTAAACTCCTTAAAGGCACAACCTGACTTCTACTACCAGCCCTTAATCCCTTACTTGAAAAGCCTTGGTCTAGGTATGTTTCCGAATCCAGAGTTTGGGGGATTTTTAGAAAGACAGTATGGCACAAACATATCATATACTATGGAACCATTCCAGTGGGGCCTGGGACGGTCCCCTAGAATCAAACACGATAGTAATTCTGTACCAGATGGTATGAATGTTAACACAAAATGGGATAAATGAAGACTTTACGTTTTAGGATAGTTGGGGCCAGGTTTTGCCACAATCCAAGTTATGAAGAAACTTCTAGTTTTCAGAGCTTTGTGGATTTCAGAGCTGTGAGTTAGGGATTTCAGGTTTTTCTTTTCTCTTTTAAATTTCCCATGACATCTACAGCGTTCTGCCCATGGCAGGCGCTGAGTAGAAGTTGCTGACATCTAGAATGAGACATTCTGATTTCCCTCCAATGATATTTGATTCTGGAAGCCAGAGGACAGTTTATTCTTAGTGACTTGGGGATTCTGTAGGATTAGAAGGATCCTAAACTAAAAACCAAAAGAGAAAGACTGTTAAACCCATGGGTTCTCTGCCATCGTGGACAGTAAGACGTGTAAACCCAAGAAACACACTGAGAACTCGTCACTAGCCTATCATGTCAGCATCTAAACAAATGACAGTGTCATTGCACATAAGTGACAATGAAAAATTCTAACCTATCACTTAGAAAATGGTATTTTCCAAGTATTGCTGACATATTGCTAAATGGGAAAAATCAAGTTTGTTCAATCCTAAATCCACAGCACAGATGATTGCAAAACTACCAACAGGGTAAACAGACGGCGGTAACCAAACTAATATCTATGGAAAGCTGGGCTTAGCACTCTATAGGCTTTATCACTTAATACTCATAGTGACTGTGTGCAGTGGCTATTGTCATGGAGTCCCACCTGCAGAGGGGACACGTAGGCTCCGTGAGACGGAGTCACTTGCTAGCGAGTGTCCAGTCTCGATTCAAACCCAAGCTAGTAGGGTGCTGGTAAACCAGCTATCAGAGGGGGAAGGAAAGAGAGAATTTTAAAAGCCTTGATTTATAGCATTTGCCCATGGCTGTGGTATAACTATTCTCACCAGGGCTGATGTCAAACCGCTCATGGTTTAACAATCAACTACAAAATTTCCTATTTATTTAATAATTGGCTTTCACGACCCTGTGGGAGCTCCCTCCTACTCACCACTGGCAAGTCCATCCCATGGTCGGGTCCACAGTTCACTGTCAACTTTGGGAGATGAGCTCTCCGCTCAGGGAACAGAACTGGTTGGGGGGACCATGCCTTTGCTGGCCAGGCCGGTTAGGCTGGCCACTCTGCTCCTCAGACCCCATACAGATGCTCGAAGGTGGGGCAGGGGTACAGACAGAGGACAGTACACACTGCTCCTCTTTCTCCAGGCAAACTTTCCCTGCCAGGGTGTGTGAGGTGGGGCCCTGCTAGCCCGGCATGCCCTGGCAGAAATCACAAAACCTGCAATTTTTTTTTCCAGGCCTTACATTTTTTTTTTTTTTGTCAGATAAGGAGGTCAGACTTGAGACCAAAGTATTTGACCCCTTCCTTTGCTGAGCTCCTTAATTTCTATCACATTAATATTTCCCCAGAAGAACTAAAAAAGTATTTGCTGCAAGATGGGAACAGGGTTTGGACCTGCTTTTAACCAAGGGTAGGGTATTCCAGTTTAATTTGAACCCAATTAAAATACACGTAGGATCTTGGCTTAGCTTCTTTGTCAATATCTGTAGGACACCACCTGCTAATTAGGTCTCCTGATAAGATGTTTCCATGAGAGGCTCCTGAGAAGGGACCAACCCTTCGATCAACAAGAATGCACAAAACACCAATTACCTGTAGGTGTTTGCTAACTGCTAGATATGGAAAGGAATGGCGGAGTGTCTGTCCCAGGGCCTCAGAGACTAATGAAGGAGACAGTCCGGTAAACATAGTTAAATTACATTCATTCGCCCATTCAACAGATGCTTGTCAAGTGCCCATCCGGTGCCAGGCATCTCACCAGCCTGTGGGATACCCCGGTGAGCAAGAGAAAGTAGTGACAAGAGACGTCAATTAAATAATCATGAGAACCCATGTGTAATTAACAACTGAAGAAAGAGCGCAGAAGGAATGTTAAATGGTCCCATGAGAACGGGAGGAACCTGGCCCAGTTAAGGGAAGCCGTGGAAAGGCTTTCTTTGGGAATTGACAATTGAATTAAGATTTGCAGAAAAATTAGGAGTTAAGCAGGTGAGTGGGGCAGAGAGGAAGAGGAGAGGACGGTGCTGCAGACAGAGCCCACCTATGGCATGGGCAAAGGTCCTGGGGTGGGAGGGAGGCCAGTTTGGAGAGAGCACGGTGGGAGGGGCAGTGGAAGAGGAAGCCCGGGCTGGACCCCCCAAGAGTCCTGCAGGCCGTGCCGAGGCTGTGGTCTCTGTCCCACAGGGGAAACCATGGCAGGTCTGAGCAGGGGAGCACAGACGACGATCACACCATGTGCTGAGAATGAAGTGTAGGAAGTTCTGCTCTGGGAGCACAGGGGAACCCACTAATCCAAGCCCGTGTGTGGGGCGTGGAGGGAGAGCAGGGAGTCTGGGCTCGGGAATGTGTCCAAGTCCGCCTTTCTGGAGGAGGAGATAGTTGAGCTAAATTTTTGAAGGGTGTGTGTGACTTAGCCAGGCCGGGTGGAGGAAAGGAGGGAGAGCGAGCGCTGTTGGCAGCAGCAGGGTGTTGGGTTAAGGCCTGGGCCAGTGTGAGGGTGTGGGAGGCTCTGAGAAGAGGCCAATAAGAGGAAAGGTAATGGGGTTAGGCAGGGACCAAATGATGAAAGCCTCATAGGTCCCGGCAGCAGTCTGGGCTTATCCCGAAAGCAGCGGGGAAACCGTGACCCATCACAGATCTCCAGCGGGGGATCGGGTTCATGAGCTGGCGCAGTCACTCGCGGCAGGACTGAAAGGGGACTGGCAGTGCTGGAGGAGAGAGACCGCGCTGCGGGCGGCAGCACCCCAGCAGGTGAGGGAAGGTGTTGGATCCACCCTCTGCCAGCAGCAGTGAGGATGGACAAAGGAGGATGGTTTTAGGAGACAGTAAAAAAGGTAAAATTGAAAGTCATGGTCACCATCTGGATGGGTGGGAGTGATTCCCATTCTACCCAAAGAACAGTATGAATGAAACGAATTCTCCCATTTGCGTTGAGTCTTGTGACCTGGTACATGGTCACCTTTTGTAAATGTTCCATGTGTCCTTGGTAAGAATCAAGAATGGTGTTCACTTCATTGTTGGGTAGAGCGTTCTCTTATATATTCATTCAACAAAGCTTGGAAATTATGTATTTTAATTTTCTACATTCTTATTAATATTGTGTATTGGCTCTATTATTTATGACAGAAATGTGCTGAAATCTCCCACCATCATTATGTATTTGTCCACTTCTCTTCATATATTTGTCTACTTTTATTTCTTTTATGTATTTTGAGGCTCTTTGAAATTTTTATATCTTTCTGTTGAATTATTCCATTTATCATTATGCAGTGATTCCTTTTATCCTTAATCACTGTTTTTGCCTTGGACCTATTTTATCTGGTATTAATATAGCCACAGCAACTTTTAGTTTTTGTTGACATTTGTCTGGTACCTATTTTTTACCCTTTTGCTTTTAACCCTTCTGTGTCCTTAGGCTTTAAATGTGTCTCTTATAATGAGTGTGGATGGATTTTTAAAGAAATCCAACAGCTAGTAAATCTAGTCCATTTACATTTATTGTGATGATAAATACATTTAGACATATTTCTGCCATCTAATTTTGAATAATTTTTTTAAATTTTCTATTCTTTTTCTAGATTCTTTTGGATAAGTACAGTTTTATTTATTCCACCTCATCCCTCTTACCCTTACCAGTTGCTAGTTGGAGTTAATACATTCTGCTTCTTTTCTTTTAGTAGTTACCCTTACTATTTAAAATGCATATGTGACTTAACAAAATCTAAACTTCGTATCTCTAAGGAAGAGTTAAGGCTTTTGGATGATGCCATTCATAGAGACAGGGAGTGAGGACTTAGAGCCTATTTGGAACCAAAACCGAATTCTGTTTTGTAGGTGCTGGGTTTGAGGATGCACCCAATTTTCATCTCAGCAGATGCCTCTCCATCTACTTCCAGTGGCTTTATACACTTTGCAAAAGTGTGTCCTCCCTTCATGGGTATTCTGCATTGCTTAAACAGTGATGGGGTTAAAAACAAAACCAGAAAATACATGTCAGCATTTATCCTAGATTCTTAGAACCATAAGTCTTTCCTTCCAGCTCAGTCACCAAGGCCCAGCTGAGCACGGATGTCTTCTAGCAATAACGGGCTTCACAAATGTCCTTACAATGCCCGTTGGTAAACTGAGCCTGCAATGCTCCATAACTGTGGCTTACCTGGGTCTCCTTCATCTCCTCTGCTATGTTCGTGACTTAAATAATGGGGGTGGGGGTGGGAGGGCTTAGGTCATTTCTGTCTAATATGGGAGGGAATGAAAAACTCTACTTTTCAAGCCAAATTGAACAATTATTTTAAATTAAGCATTTAATCACAGCTGACTTGGACCACACCAGGCTTCAACTAGTTCCATATAACCAGTTACTCTAGCTCCTACAGGTCAGGTCACATTTTAATGCTTTTCAAGTGCTACTGTGACTGCTGTGCCCGTTTAATCTTTCAGACCACTCTTCGCGACGGGCAGGGTGGAGATTCGAGAGGAAACGTTTCGGAAGGAACGGATGGCTCACGCAGGCCCCCAGAGCGAATGTGCCCACAGCTGTGGCTGTGCTGTGGTTGCTCACCAACCCGCATCGGAGATTGCCTGTTGCGTTCGCGGGCAAGAGCGTGTGCTTCACATCCTGCTCACGTGTCAGGGTTCAGGTTGCCTTCCAGAGGGCGCAGCTGACTAAGTATGTCAGCCTTAAAACGGATGTTCCAATAGGCCTGGCGTTCCTCTCACTTGGGTGTCGCTGATAAGTCCAGAAAGTCGCCTGGCTTTCCTAAAACCTCACCAGGGCCTGCAATCTCAAAGGGCTGGGCTTAGCGCGCAGTGACGACAGGGAGCTCATTGGACTTGGTCTTCTCCGTTTCCTAGCACAACACAGATAATCCCCTCCCCTGACAGCCAATAAAAAGAAAATAGTAATGAGAAGCAGAGCTTATAAATTTCCATTACACTTAATGCCCGATTTCACTCAGTTAATGGGATTCATTTATTAGAGCAATTTGTGCAAATGCCCCAGGGCCTGCTAAGGTTGCTGCCTTATGGTTTTATCACTTCGTATACTTCCTGTATTCCTGTCCTTCGACAAATAGTGGATTGGCAAGGAACCTGGGACCAACCACTGATCAAAATACAGGCAAATTGTAAGTAAAGTTAAAAAAAAAAAAAAAAGGCGGCTTTTCGTGCCCCTGGGGTTTCCTCCAGAAACAAAAAGGGATTTCATTTTTTGTGTGTTCAAGCTGATTCCTAAACCCCACTGCCACGGCTTATCGGTTTCGTGTTGACTCCAGGCCTATTTTCAGGAAGCAACATGTCTCTTGGGTGTTTCCAGGTACGGACCTGAAGGGTCCTGGGAGCTACCTGCTGTCAGTGCAGCCATCCCCACGACTGTCCCTCTCACGGCGGGGAGCAGGCCGACAGCAGAGTTGTGGCCTCATAGAGCTGCAGGTTGCACCGTGGTCCAGGGAGGGGACCCCGAGGATCTGCTGGGCTCCGGCTGAGGCCATGTAGCCAGCAAGAGCCGCACGGTGATGAAGTCCAGGCTGCACGGCGCATACACGCGCGTGTGCCGGTACAGTCCTCAGCCAGAACCGGCGCCTCCAACCTCAGCCGGCCTTTTGGTACATCTGTCCCCCCTCATCCCAATGGGATGGAGGCAAGGATGCCAAAAGACAGGGCCAAATCCATGACCAACAGTTAGAAAGCAATGTAAGACGCCTCGCCGGGGCTGGATCTAGGAGGGAGGCCACCCTTAACACGCAATTGCCACATAACAGGGACAAAGGGGGACCTCCATCGCAGGAAAGCCAGAGCCACCGAGAAACAAAATTCTGCCCACCTAAGATGGATCATACAAATGGCTATTTCTACAGTTAAATGGCAACCACTGGTCCATAATTATTGTCTCCTGTACTAAATTAGGTGCATAACTTAGAAAGTGCTTGGGAAAAAAATTAATACAAAAATTTATGATCTCTTAGTTGTATTTGAAGGAAGGGGACTCTGGTGACAGCTGTGTGCTAGCGGAGAGGCAAGGGGTGAAGACAGCCACGTGTGGGAGAGCTCGATTGCTTTACGTGAGGAGGGGCCCGGACGGGAGTAGAGTGAGGAATGGCAGTGAGAGGCAGTGACAGAGACGGAGGTGGGCACAGAGACTCAGTGGCTTGTGGATGAAAGAGGGGTTTGGGAGGGAGATGCAATGTGGTGGGCAAGGTCAATGCTGCACTTTCTCCCCGTGAAATTGATGTGAATGAAATTAATTTTCCGTCTGTTATTGTATTATGTGAAAAAAAAAACTGGTCAGAGTGTCTCCACATGTGCAGGGGATGTGTGGGATGGTCTGACTTTAAATATAGTTTTTATGGTGCGTGCGGAATTCTCTCTGGGGGTCCTTGGAGGCACCTGCAACAATGGCTGGACCTGGGCACACTGTGTATGGCTGCAGACTGGGAGAGACACACCAGAAACATTCAAATGCCAGGAGCAGAGCAGACAAATGGAGGCTTCCGACATGAACCATAATTCCAAAGTCATGAGGACAAGTTATTGTAATCGGCGCCCTGATTTACGACGGAGCTGCTTTCCCTGGGAGCAGCTGCCTTCCGAGGCTGCTGCAGGAACGGCCGGCCCCGCGGGACGCGGTCACGGTGCCAGTGGGTCGTGTTTCTCCCGGGGAGTGAGGGCACGCGTGGGGGCCCGCTTCAGGGTTGGCATGGGGTCGCAAGTGGAAGTTACCAGTGGAGATGGCCAACATTTGGGTCACAAATGAGTAACTTAAAGAATGACAAGCTTATAGGGGCAGATACAAAGCTAGGCAATGAGTAAAAACCCCACTTCTGGTAAAAAATGCTGCCATCTCTGAGTGAGGTCACTTAGCCTTTCCATGGGGACTAGGGACAAATGGGGACTTTGCATTCACAGAGTCCTTGTGAGGTTCAGCTCCACCACTTGCCAGCCGTTGACCATGGGCAGGCCACCGAACATCTCTAAGCTTTACTTTTATTTTATAAAACATGGGGGTAATATTTGTGTCCACTAACAGCAGTTGTGCTGAGGTTAACAAGAGTTAACCTGTGGCCCAGAACGTGTTAATGCTGCTGATTGCTATCATGTGCTTAAGGCCACCTGCTACTCGGTGAGCATCGCTGATGCCACTTACTGCTCAGCCTTACCAGGTGTAGTTCCCACGACAGTTTCCTGGTCTCCTTTTTGGCCTTTTTCTTTTTATCGTTTTTGTAGTCATCAGCACCTTCCGTCTCTTAAATGGTGAGGCAAGCATGTGCTTTTAAAATTCTAATGCTCAATGGTTTGGTTTTTAATCCTTAGGTGTGATTAATGCATCTTTCCACTAATAATATAAATTCATATGTTGGGGCTATCCACCATGTTAGAGGATTATAACACATGATAGGGTGGTCTCTGTGTTATAAGTACGTGTCATATCAGAAGACAATTGGGACGCAGATGGCCTGTGTACAGGGCAGACCCACCTTCCGTGCGCGACACGGGAAAGTATCAAAGCCTTGGAATGAGCGGGAACCAGGTGGGGCCTTCCTGATGGTCTGTCCCTTAAAATTTCCTTTGCTACAGTGTTTGTGCTTTAAAAACCTCACTCAATCCCACTCTGGGCCTTATCCCCTGGTTCTAGTTCTGTTCCCCCCAGCAAACCCAGGCTGGTTCCTTTACATGTTAACCCTACACTGTCCCTATTATGTCCCCGAAAGGGCTCCCATGCCTTTGCCCACGGGTCCCCAGGTGTCCGGGCCACCTGTGCCGCGTGCTGCTTGCAGCACCAAGTCAGGACGGCGCGAGGGAGGAGGACAGAACCTCAGTCCCGGCCTCCCGGCTCTTGTGGGTTTCGGCCAGACCCAGGGTGTTATTTTAGTGCAACTTCAGGGTTTAATTTGAGGATGTGTGTGGACCAGAAGGAGGGACCAAAACATGATTCTTTTTCCGCTGGTCAAATGATTAAATTTGAAGTCCTATAAAACGCACAGCTTGGTTCAAAGCTCCGTCCAACTGGGAAAGAGAGAAATGCCCTGAAAAATCCCTCCCACGCCGGGGACCAGCCGTCCTGAACCTCCGGCCGCCTGGCAGGCCCGTCCGCCGTGGGCATCACCCGGCTGCTGACCGGCCACCAGCCCCGAGCCCTGGAGCTGGCTTTCCCTGCGTCAAAGCGCACGTCCTGCCTTTGCTGGAAGGACGTCCTACAGGTTCGTTTCATTTCCTGCAGCCTTGAAAGCGCCGCCGCAGGCAGCCGCCGCTGAGCCATGGCCGAAGGGGAGATCACAACCTTCACGGCCCTGACGGAGAAGTTTAACCTGCCTCCAGGGAACTACAAGAAGCCCAAGCTGCTCTACTGCAGCAACGGCGGCCACTTCCTGCGCATCCTTCCCGACGGCACGGTGGATGGGACGAGAGACAGGAGCGACCAGCACAGTAAGCACCTTTCCCGTGGTCCCCCTCGCCTCTCTGCTGTCTCCCTGGGTCAGGGATGGGAGGAAGGAGGACACCTAGGACCTGGAACGCGCGCTTCTCCAAGGTCCCGCTCGGGCGTGGCTCATCCAGAGGCAGGGGTGACATGCACACACCATGCACCAAGGTCTGGGTTTGTGGAATAGGGAGTCGTGGGGGCCACCACTTCCCGCGTCAAGTTTTCCAAAGGGCTCTCTGCTGACCTAATGCGACTGGCTGCCAGGGCCCCATCGCTGTATGCTGTATGCTTTCCCATGTCCCCGCAGCGGTGAAAGATCTGCCCCATGGCGGGTGGGGGCTGCCGGCCCCACGCTGAGACGAGGCGGGTAGGCGTGACGGCGAGCCCGCGCTCGGTTTCAGGCTGGCTGACTCTCCAGGTGAAGTCTGCACGGGGCTGGATTGGTGAAACCCTAGTTCGCAGTCGTGGGCCTGCACGTCGTAAATCGTGTGGCTTTTCCCCTGCGGTCACGCAGATGCGGCTGTGGCAACCGGGAGGGGTAAAGTCGTTCTCCAGACCTCGTGGAAGGCGGAGAGCGGGAGCGACTCAAGACAAATGCCGAGTGTCTCGCCCAGGCCTCCCTGGCAGCCGGCTCTCGGGGGGTGGTGATAAATGAAGGGCTGGCTTTGGAGGGAAGAACCTTCTTGACTATCCAAGTGTGAACATCTCTTCCTTCTGCTTCGGTGCTTCGGGTGCTGTGTGTGTGTGTGGTATCGGATGTCGGGGCCCGACGGCGATGTCACTGGAGATGGCCTGGGTCAGATGTTACGGAGAAGCCAAAAGGCAGGTCCGGCCACCACTTAGAGGGCCAGACACCGCGAGAGCCAAACGTGCCACAAATCAGGGGAAGGAAAGTGTGGGTGGAATCGGGAGACAAGGAGAGGACAGGCAGGAAGTAAGGTTCTGCAGGACTGGCTTTGAAATGGAATGCAAAACCTTGGCTTTGACGTTATGGTCTATGTCCCAGGTGGTCTTAATTATTCATGGGCTCTGCACCGGAGGCTGCCGGCCCTAAGCACACATGACCACGCCAATGTGCTCACTCTCTACCCTCGGGTGCAAGGCCATGGGGATGGATGCTGGCATTCCCAGACCAGGTGACATTGTCCCTTCCTTCGTAGCCACCACCCAGCCCCTTGACATGAGGAGCAGAAAGCCTGACGCTGGGGCTTGCCGCTGTGGGATGAGGGTTTGAGGCTTTGTTTCCATGGCTTGTCTGCAAATGAGCCTGCCAACTGCCTTACGCTCAGTGAAACATGAGTACTAGAATAAGGCAAAAAAGACTCTGTTTATTAGAAAAACATACATGAGCAATGTTTACTGCAGATAAATGGACTTAGACTGTAGCGCATGGTGTCAGGCATGATATACAATTTGTGTGATCTGCCCCACACGACAGAAGGGAGCAAGCTTTAATTTCTCTGGGTTTTAAATGTGTCTAATATGTCTTAGCCAGTTTTGTGAATCAGTGGGGAATTCTCTCTGGTGCTCAGAACCCCACAGGAAAGACAACCTCGTGAGGTGTTCCTTGGGGTTCAGCCGGCGCTTCGGGGCAATCTTGAATTCTGGAGTTCCAAGAGGCTGCAATACTGGAATTTCTGCACCAACAGCATGTGACTGGATTACTGTCATTCCATCATTAACAATATAGGCTGCACTCTTGGCATGTGACCCTGGGACAACTTCTGGAGGCTGCTGTGGATTTGGCGGCCTGCCCTGAGATGTCACGAAACCTTGGAACGCAGCACACTGTGGCTGTAGGCGTGTGTGTGTATGTGTGAGGATGTCTGCACCCAAGTAACACCAGGTTATTTGCCAAGTGAGCCTGGGCAAGTTACTCAACCTTCCCATCCTCAGTTTTCTCACGTATAAAATAAGAAACCTCACAGTTTTCTTGGGAGGATTAAATGAGATAATATAGTGAGGGTTCCTGGCACAGTGCCTGGCACAGAGCAACAGCACAGCACGTTCTGGTTAATACTGCTGTTGTCACCAAGCTGCCCACATATTCAACCCAGCATCAGGAAACACCTTCTAGTCTCTGTTCTATAATGTCACCTCCCAGCCCGGCCAGATGTCTAGATTCAGGCTGGGATTCAGGCATCTTTGCCAACACTGAGTTGTTGCATTGGCCTATTATTTGCTTACTCTGGAACTAAGAACAAAGACCAAGAGGACAGAAATCAGAGTAACTGAGGTAGGGGGTGGGCAGAGGTCCATCCCTATACCTGCCAATGCCAGGGGCACTGGACAACCCACAGACCCTCGAGCGCAGGAGCCTAGATTCAGAGTCAGAGGGTTTGGGTCCACATCCCTGCCCTGCCACTTTCTAACTCGAGCAGCACTGGGCAACTGACATTCTCTCCATCATGCCTAACACATTCTGCAAAAGCAGCTTCCAGCACCCTAGACCTGTGACTCTTCCAATCATCCTGTCTGGTCTAGAAATATAAATGTCTCCAGTGTTCTCAGCTGTCCGATTTTGGGTAAAATCTTTTAATGCCACTGAGACACAGTTTCCTCACCTGTGGACTGGGAGTAGTAACACTGCAGTGTGTGCTGCACACAGGGCTGGACACTCTGTTTACTTACATCCTGCAGGTGAGTGAGTCCTGGCAGCGGCTGCACTCTCTGAATGCGGTTCTGTCGCCCTCTTCTGCTCAGTGGTGGTACTACCAGCGCCCTTCTGAATTTCCAGGGCTCCCTGGGTAACTGTGCTCAGCACAGCTGGCCAAGGGGGTGGTTTTATTTCTTGATCACTGCTTTGAGCATGACTAGAGACTGTGGAAACAGGTAGACTCACACTTTAAGACCTCCTTCAGGAAGAGCATTTCTACAAGCCAAATATTTAAATAAATTGCACAAGCTGGAACTGTGTGATTGCCTTTGAGCTCCTCGAGGCAAAATTAACTCCTTTTCACAGCTTTTCTTTTTCTCCAAATTTGCTGTGGGCAAATTTTCAAAATTTGCCTTCCTCCTTCCTCTAGGAGAGTAAGTTTCCAAGTACCTAACCTTTCTTATCGTGGTACAAACCTGCAACGAGTGCTTGCCTGCAGGCCATTCTCATATAAACCTGAGTACAAAGTCACCACTGGTGGGAATTTCTGGCCTGCAGAGAAGATGGTTTGGGTTTGTGCCCTTACCATGCCTCAGATCCCAGCTCTAGGCAACCGTCCACACAGGCTGTGAGCATGTGGAACATGGCCAGGCAGAACCAGCTAGGGAGAGCTGCAGATTCTGGGGACAATGGGCAGTTTTCGAGAAGGCTCGTGTTGACTTCTGGAACTTCAGCTCTGGGAGGCGCGTAAAGGCTGTCACCACAGAGGGAGGGTCCCGGAAGAGGAACAGGTGCAGGGGAAGACGGCCAGTTCCACTTTGGACACAGAACATTTGGAGAGCGTCTCGCACCTCACACAGCTCTGCTTGGGGTTATAATTCTACATTTACGTGTACGATTATTTAATGCTTTTCTCTCCCAGTGGACTCCCTAAGGACAAGGACTTTGTCTCTTATTGCTCGATACTACAATTCCTGTGTCTAACACATTGCCTGACACTTGGCATAATACCCAGTAAACATTAATTTGGTGAGTGACTGAAATGTATTGGTGGCAGATACATTCAAATTCAACAATGTAGTCAGGCCAGGCACGGTGGCTCACGCCTGTAATCCTAGCACTCTGTGGGGAGGCCAAGGTGGGCTGATTGCTCAAGGTCAGGAGTTCGAGACCAGCCTGAGCAAGAGTGAGACCCCGTCTCTACCATAAATAGAAAGAAATTAATTGGCCAACTAATATATATAGAAAAAGTTAGCCGGGCATGGTGGCGCATGCCTGTAGTCACAGCTACTTGGGAGGCTGAGGCAGCAGGATTGCTTGAGCCCAGGAGTTTGAGGTTGCTGTGAGCTAGGCTGACGCCACGGCACTCACTGTAACCTGGGCAACAAAGTGAGACCCTGTCTCAAAAAAAAAAAAAGAACTGGGAGAATGATAACATGCCCATGCCCATCCCAAACCTGCAGCCTCCCCCTGCGGCCTGTGGCCTCCCCCTGCCCCCGAGCACGTAAGAGGCTACGTGGGGAGCAGGATTCCCGGCATATGGCGATGTTCTTGAGCAACATGTGCCCCGATCAAATATGCATAAACCAAGCCACATCCTAAAGGCACTCGCGCAGCTCGCTGGTCAGGAGAACCCTACTTGGCAGTCCTTTATAAAGGGCAGGCTGCTCTTCAGTGAAAGCCCTCTGGCCCTGTTGTTCTGGGGTAGTCCAGATTTCTGTCCTCCGGTTGATGTGATTAGCACCGGTGGCAGCCCAGACCTAACGTCAAAGCCGCTTTCCAGTGGCCGAGACGGGCAGAGCCAGGGGAGGGTGTCCGGGCTGGAGTGTGCTCCCTGACAGGGTGCCCCAGCCTTGGTCGTGTGGGATGGAAAGGACTCTGCCCCTCCTCTTGCCACCCCTTATCTGATTATACACAGGGATTTTTCTAGATAAACTTAAAATATACACACACACATATATATATATCACTCAGTCTCTGTACTATACCAAAATTTTCTAGGTACCCTTTTGAGACCCTAAAGGAGCACCCTATCAGTTTTAAGTCTTTTTTTATGTGTGTGTGTATGTGTGTGTACATATATATATATTCCAAAGCACTGGAATTATTTTCCCAAAATTGATTTTTCCCCTTCTCTTTCTGTAGTGTTTTACAGAGGCCAGCTTGTGGCTACGTTTTAATTATAAACGCCCCTGACATAAAACAACCTCACCAAGTTCTGAATGAGGCTGACCTCACTTTGGGTAAACACAGCAAAGGACGGGAAGTCTCCAGCCCAGAATAAACCAGGCACGTAATCTCTTCTGGCCTCTCTTTGGAGAGCAGGGGCGGAAAGCGGGCTGAGAGACCACGGGCAGACACGCCAGGGAAGCAGAACCTCCCTTTCCAGGCATTTTCCTGCTGAATGCACCAGCTGTCATCTTACCTTTAAAAATTCCTCTGGCAGGATGAGATGGCTTGGTGCTCGGAAATGGGGTACAATAGCCCAAACCTCACTTCACTTGCATTGGCAGGCTCGACACTCCTTTCCCTCAAACTACGGCTAAGGAGAAGGCCAGGGGTATAGATTTACAATTCCTCGGAAGGTAGGGATGTCTCATTGGGGGCTGGTATATCTGCTCAAAAGCCCTGGCTTCCCTGTTAGTTTCCCTAAGTATGCAGAGAGCCACGAAAGGGTCTAAACAATGAGTGTGGGACCAGATAGGGGCACGATCCACAAAGGTGGCTTTTTCATATTAATATTTCAGGTTGACATTTATTTTTGATAAACAGGCCATTCCCAAACCAACACTTCCTAATGCATTTCCTAATCAAGGAGCAGGACTCTAGATTCTACCAGGGATAGTTATGGTCGCAAATACTTCCAACAAGTTTCCAGTACATTTTTACAGTGATTCACCAGCTTGACTTTCTCTAAGAAATGTGTATCTATCACTAGCATACCTGTTACAAAGCTGCTTTCCATTTCCGATTTCGTCAGCTAAGTGAATGGCTGCTGTCCCAGTTGCAGAACTGGAGGAAAAGAAGGACCCTACAGACTATGGACTCTTATCACTTTTTCAAAAACGCACTTGCCCCTTCAGCCTTGGGACGCTTTGCAGGGGTCCTCAAACTTTTTAAACAGGGGGCCAGTTGACTGTCCCTCCTACCGTTGGAGGACTGTGGGCCCCGGACTAGTCAGCTGCTAAGCAGGACAGGCGGCGGCAAAAACACCTGGCAGGCCAGATATATGTCCTCAGCAGGCAGCATGTGGCCCGCCGGCCGTAGTTTGAGGACCCCTACTTTAGAGCCACTGACCTTCCTGTTCCTCGATAGCAAGTCCTGAAGTCCCTGTATGAGATAAGGAGGAGGTGACCCTCCTTTGCCTGGGTGCTATCCTGGGGGAGAGTGCGGGAAAGCAGGATAAATGCGGAAGTTGCAGCTCTAGTGGTCCCTCCCCTGTCCCGTCTCTCCAGTTCTCCTGGGTCCCTGTCTGCCCCCCACGAAGACCTGCCCTTTGTGGGTACTTGTGCTCAGGTCTAGATGCAACGTGGGGTGACGCCACATCTCAGGGGTCACCAGGAACAAAAAGCAAGTCTTGGCCGGTTCTGAATGTTTGCCTGTTGACTAAGAATGGAGTTTTAAAATACTCACTACCAACCCCGAAAGGTATGAAGGGGAATTGAGGGAGAATACAGTAAATCTTTGATAAAAGTTCTGTAAAAAGCACAATGTGCACAGCTCATGAATATGTATGTAGTAAAATATAAAATTGTGCACTAGATACAGATGAAACGCCAGCAGACAGCAGCAACTCCATCGCAGGGTGGGCCGGTGTTACCAGCCGGCCGATCTTGGTTCTTGCCTGAGAATCGTTTTTAAAGAAATAAAGTGTTAGGATGAAGGAGGCATTTGCTCCATCCCTCTCCCCAGTCTTACTCCTTTTCTGCTCCCCAGAGCCCCTACTTGTGTGAATTTGGTCTGTATTTAGTGCACAGTTTTATGTATATTTTTTATTACATCTATATTCATGAGCTATGCACATGGTTGGTTGTGTGTGTGGTTTTATTTCCCCCAAAACTTCCATCAAGAATTTACTATATTCTGCCACAATTTGTTTTTCCACATCTATATGGGGGAGGGAGGAGTTTTGTTGTAGTTTTGCACTTCTGTTTGCTTTTAGCTCAGAATCAAGCAGAGCTGTTGCTACCATGCGTCCTCACTCATAGGCTCATTTGTCCGTGTCCCTAATCACTGGGGAAGCCCTGAATGCGGGGACCGCGTGCGTGTGTCACTGAGCACAGTTCCCAGACCCGGCAGATGAACAGGTGGGGATGAACAGCCCCCCTCCCCCGCCCCTTCTTGTGCTGCCCAAGAGGAAGGCGCTGCTGCTGCCGCTGCGTGGCCAGTCCCCTCTTTCTGCGGCCCCTCTCCCACGCCCCCTCCTTCCTCGCCTGTCCCCAGTGCCAGCTGCAGAGGATGTAGGTCTGGAACGCTGAGGTGAAGTCACACTCGAGAGCCGGACACCCAGTCCGCTACGCGAGCGGCCCCGGCTGGGTGTTGCTCCTTCCTGCCAGCCCCGCTCGCAGAGGATATAGGTTTAGGAGACTTAGCCAGAAAGAAATCCAGTGAAAATGAGCTATGAAACTTGGACATCCTGGAGAAATAATATTTACAGAGGAAACTCTCGAGACGAGCTCTCCCCAGCGCGGCAGCCCCGGTGCTGGGCTCATGGTTGAGGGTTGGAGTCAGCGCTAGGCAGGCCCTCGGTCCCCGCCCCCTCGGCGGGGCCCATGCGGGGCCCTGCTGGGACTCCACAGACGCAAAATCAACCCGACCTACCCCCTGGCAAGACGAGTGGGTACTAGGCTAAGGCAGCAGAACAGAAACAATCAGGAAATGAAAGGCTTTAAAAAAAAAATAAATAAAAGCTTTTGATGCCCTAAAAGACCTGCCCTTTGGGATTCTGCAGCACCTATGATGTGCGTGACTAAATACCTACCTGTACAGGTGGTCGGTGGAGAAAGTCCCAGGCAACGAACCTCACCCCATTCCATGGCTCCCCATAGGACCCTGGACGACCCCTGCCATATTGTGCGTGTCTGATCTGAACACAAGGGGGTCCCAGCAGGGGAGTGTGGCGGGAGTGGGACCAATCCATCTCATACCTGGGGCCCGGAGGTTGCGTGACAAATAGGGAAAAGCAGGGTACGTGGGATACTCAAGCCTGGGTGCTGGCCATGGTCTGCCCCGTCTGACAAGCACAACCTTGCGTGAAACACGCTCTCGCCAAGCCCCAGCGCTGCACCTACAGGAATGGGGCAGGTGCCGCCTGCCTCTGGGAAGCAGGTAAGGTCAGAAAAGCAGAGGAAATTGATCATAGCAGCACTGGCCACCTTCCTTGCATTAGTCCTCACGACAACCGTCGTTACAGACAAGGACACAGAGGTAGATAATTGGCCCAGTGATCACACCGCTAATACGCAGCCAAGCAGAGTTGGAATTCATGCCGTCTCATTCTGGGGCCCACACTGCTTCTATTTTACACAACGCATACCAGCATGGAAACTGGCATGATACCTAGCACACGGTGGGTGATCAAGAACGGTGTACCCGCTTCCTTTAGTCTCTCTTAAATATACACAATTTTGTTTTTCTATGCACTGATAGAAAAACGTATGTGAAAGTTCTCTGAAAACCATAAAGCCCAGTGAAAATATAGCACATTTTAAAAAAAAAGTTATTGAGATTTAAGTAACGTACCACACAATGCACCCGTTTAAAGTGCACAATTCAGTGGTTTTTCTGACAACTTTTCTTAACAGAGTTGTGCAGCCTCCTTCCCAGTCGATGTTAGAACACTTTCAAAGAGAAACCCTGCACGCTTCAGCCGTAACTCCCCCATCCCCGCCCCACCCAGGCCCTGGCGACCACTAATCTACTTGCTGTCTTTACGGATTTGCCTATTCTAGACATTTCATTTAAATGGGATCATAAAAATAGGTGGTCTTTTGTGCTGCTGCTCTTTTTGCACTTAGCACTGTGTGTTCAAGATTCATCCGTGTTGTGGCACCTATCAGCAGCACTTTGTTCCCTTTTATTGCCAAATAATATTCTAGTGTGTACAGCCTTGTTATCAAAGGCATCAACATGCTTCATGACCTGGAAAGCGCTTTATAGAGACTGAACCCAAACATCCCCCGTTGCACGGATGAGGAGACCGTGGCCCGGAGCAGTCCAGCAGCCGGGGCCAGGGTCAGCCAGCTGGCTGGTGGCAGAGCCCAGCCTTGAGCCCTACCCTCTCCCCTCAGCCCGTCCCGCGGCACTCACAGAGCAGTACTGGAAACACAGTCCCGAGCGCGCAGCTCATTGATTACGGGCCAGCAGAATCATCTCTGCCAATATCAGTCTAACATCATTCATTCGACAACTACATATCGACTGTCCCCTGTGTGCAGGGCACCGTGTGAGGTGCCGGGACCCAAGGGGGACAGACAAGATCCCTGCCTTTCCCTACATTCTCTCTGGGAGGCAGGAATAAACGAGTAAACCCCTAAATGATAAAATAATTGTATGTTAAGTGCCATACAAGAAAGAAACAAGTAAGGGGCAGAGAAAGAGAATGATGTGGGGACTGGGTGGCAATGGCAGGGACAGTGGGGTGAGGGTGAAAGGACCATGCACAGCGTGTCCCAGGGCATTAGGGGGGGCATCTCTCTGAGGTGGGACATCATGGCTGAGGTCTGGGGGAGGAGGAGGGTCAACCTTGCGAATAGCAGGAGGGAGAAGGTACCCGACCGAGGGCACAGCACGTGCAAATGTGCTGGGGTGGGAGAGCAAGTGGCGTACTGAAGGAGTTCAACAGGGAGGGCAGAGCCACTAAGCGAGCAAGCGTTGCGACTTCAGGCTAGAGAAGGCAGGTCCCAGGTCACGCTGGAGGCCCCTTTAGTCTGTTCTTTCCTGCCTGCACTCCCAGAGCTAACCAAAAACAGCTGGACCTGTGGGAAAGTGGATCAGTGGCTTCCAGTTTCCTTCCTAGGAATGAAACTCCATTTACCACAGGAAGCCAGAGAAGTCCTGAGTCTAGCAAAGACTTCTGGGGACAAGAGAACTGCATCTTCAGTAAGGGTGACGTAACGATGGATCAGCCCTGCGATGAAGCAGGAGAGAAGGAAAGCAAGGAGAGATTAAGAAAATACAGGCACATTAATAGGGAAGCGGTTAAATGATTGTAGTATAGCCACATAATAGAACACAATTCAACCGGCTAAAAGAATGAGGTTAACTTTCTCAGTACTAGGGATGTAGAAAGATCTCCAATTAGTTGTTAAGTAAAAAAAAACCAAGGTGCAGAGCTGTGTGTATACTATGTTACCATTTGTATGGAACATGTTGGAGAGATAATATGTGTTTGGCAATGTATGCACACTGTCTCTCCAGAGGGATACAGGTACAGTATCCAGGAGGGCTTTCCTTGTTTGTTTCTGTATCCCCGCCCCCGGCCCCACGCACGGGTAGGTACGCTCTGGAGCAAGGGCAAGGATCTTACCTGGCCCCTTCGTGGTGGGAGACAGGAAAGCTGGGAAGGGAAGACTTTTCACTGTCTTCTGTGATATTGTTTTCAAGTTTGAAGCATGTAAAGTATATTTCCTATTCGAAGAAATTAAATGAAAACAAAGAAAAGGCAATGAGGGGTTTAGATCTGCCAACCAAAGCCCAGTGTTCCGGCCGCTCCTGCCCGTTGGCCTCTGACGAGCTGAGCCTTAGGGATATCCCCTCATCCTCTTGGAGAGCTACTGGGTCTAGATTTCATTCCTAATCAACATGATGGTTGTAACAGCCTGGTCATCAAAGGAATTGTCCAGAAGATTCCAGAATTAATTCTAACTGCCAAATGTAAACCATCAAAGCACCTTTCCTTCAGAGGCCCCCTGGGGTGCATGAACAAATTAATAACTATCAAATAGATGTTGGACTCCGATTACGTACTGAGCACTGGGCAAAGCATCTTGGGGGTATGGATGGGTGTAAACGGGGGGATCGTGACTCAGTGTGACTCACAGCGCCTGCCCTCCATCCCTCCACCTCCAAGGTTTACTCAGCCTGGGCACTATGGACTCTTTGGGCTGAACAGTTCTTTGCTGTGGGAGCTGCCCTGTGCCCTGGGGGACGTTTAGCTGCGTCCCTGGCCTCTACCATGTAGATGCCAATAGCACACCACCCCCAGTGACGGCAACCAACACCGTCTCCGGGCACTGTCAAACGTCCCCTCTGGAACCAAATCACCCCCAGCTGAGAACCACTGTTCTCGTCCCTGCATTTCCAGGTAGCTGCTTCATCCTCCCAGGCAGAAGCTGGGGGCTTCCCCTCTGCCTGCACCCTAGTTGGATTGCCACTGAGGTTGACGGGTTGACTGAAACTTCATTGTATGTTTTCCTCCAGGTGGCAGAGACAGAGACAGAGAAAGGGAGGAGAGGTGCAAGGCACTGTGACAATGCACACCAAGGTGTCGTGTCCAACAGGGTGGACAGGTCGGCGATCCGGCCATCGTCCCTCCTCCCTCTCGCAAGAACATAATCCCCAGCAGTCAGCTTCCTTTGGAGGGCAAAGGGAAAGGAAGTGTATTTCTATGTTTTGATTAATTTGAGGCTCATCGTTGAGGGCCGTGTGCAATGAACGAACAGAATTTTCCATGGCCGACCGTCCTGGCCGCCGGGCCCTATCGGCAGAAGCGTAGTGTTTATTTACTTTTGCTCGTGTTATTTTTATTCCAGTTCAGCTGCAGCTCAGTGCGGAAAGCGCGGGGGAGGTGTATATAAAGAGTACCCAGACTGGCCGGTACTTGGCCATGGACGCCGACGGGCTTTTATACGGCTCAGTAAGTATGAGGCTGACACGCTTCCAGACGCCGCCAAGGTTTGAGGCTTCCAGAAACCTTGTTACATGCAGTGATGCAAACTCCAAAGCAACAATTAGTCTTTGTTTGTTATTTTTTCCAGGAGGATTCCTACCCTCACCCCGCCTTATTTTCAGCACAAACATAAAAGAGTTTCTTGCGGTATTCTCTCAAAATACTCACACGTGTTATCATATAAACACAGAGGAAACATTGATTGATGTTTTCGTAACTCCTCGGTCACTCATTTTAGAAGACCTAATCCCACTTCATTCATTCATTCATTTATTCCAGAAGCGTTTCTTGAGTGCCTACTACGTGCGATAGGTGTGTCTCCTAAGGCTTTTTACAGAAACTGCAGAGCCTGGACTGTAATAGTTTGTGTGTCATGCATAAAACTTTGAGAATAGCACCTTTTGTGCTGGAAGGATCTCTGAAAAGGATAACAAGTTTAATAACTTAATTAAACATTTATCAAATGCTTCCTGTGTCTAAGTACCATGATAGGTACTGAAAGAGGGGTGTAGTGGTGAATGAGCCACGTTGAGAGAGAGAGTCAACTTATTTATTCAGTAGCTAAAATCCCCCACGTGGCCTGCTTTTTCCCTCTCACAGTTAATGCCTTTACACGAGTTTGACCCAGTCTATGTCGGTCTTTGTGAGAAAAGAATAGAAATAGAGGCAATCTCCTTTTGCTCCTACTGTATCTCTGCTAAAAGTTTTAACTAGAGAATGAAGAATTGAACTGAAACTCACAACTACAAGTTGTGAAATTATCTCTAGATTCCAATGATCCACTTTCTGTATCCTAATACCTGATAATTAAGGCGTGGCTATAATTCATACCCAACCCAGAACCCTTTCTTGCCTTTTATGAAGATGTCTACAGAAAGGCAGCCAAGAGGCGGGATTTTCACCCGGGGTTTCCTTTCACTTATGTCAAATGGCTAAGTGACAGTGGGCACAGAACTCCCTCCCTGGAAGCTGTCGTCTGCCATCCCAGCCAAGCTTCCAGATGTGAACACGGTTCCTTTTTCTCTCCACACCCGCTGGGGGTCAGACAATAGAATCAGCAGAGTGATAGGTATTACCGTGTTTCCCCGAAAATAAGACCTACCCATAAAATAAGCCCTAGCTGGATCTCTAAGCATTTTTGCAATATAAGCCCTACCCCGAAAATAAGACCTAGCGATGGCCGTGGCTACGCAGCATATCTGCACAACCCATGCATTTTGTATGTGGAGCAGTAAAGACGACGAGCAGCCCTTCTCATTTGCCACACGGTGACAGCTGCTATCCCAGAGGTGACCACAAAGGTGCGGGCAGCCCCACCAACAAGGTCGGCTCCCCCTGCCAGATCCCGGCCATCCTGTGTGTGCTGCAAGCTGAGCCTTTGAGGGGAAAATAACACATCCCCTGAAAATAAGCCCTAGGGTGTCTTCTTGAGGAAAGATAAATGTAAGACCCTGTCTTATTTTCGGGGAAACACGGTAATAGCATCTAAAATATGGATCAGCTGGGACAGCTTTAAAGGCCTTGGAGCACAAGCAGTGACTACTACATAGGGAGATTTTTTTTTTTAAGGTAGATTTTCCAATTGGTACTAAAATCAACCAACCAACCCATCACTCAGTCTCAGACTCATAGTTGAAGCTCATGACTCTACCGCTTGGTCAACTTACCTCACCACTCTGAGCCCTGTCTGAACGGGGGTCAGTGACGGAGTCACGACATCACACAGGGCATACGAGGGCTCAGTGAGATAGCACCTAGAACACACCCACAGGGCAGCAGGTGCGACAGAGGCACTCCATCAATGGTGGCTCTAAAACAGATTATATCCTCATGAGTCCCTCACCCCGCCTGTGCCTTGTGTTATATGTTACAGTTTTATGGCTCCTTCCCCTTTAAATCAATTTTGATGTTTGTTATAACCTGCTTTTACACTTACGTAAAAATATTGAGGCCGGGCGCGGTGGCTCACGCCTGTAATCTTAGCACTCTGGGAGGCTGAGGCGGGGGGATCGCTTGAGCTCATGAGTTCAAGGCTGGCCTGAGCAAGAGTGAGACCCCGTCTCTACTATAAACAGAAATAAATTAATTGGCCAACTAAAAATATATAGAAAAAATTAGCTGGACATGGTGGCGCATGCCTATAGTCCTAGCTACTCGGGAGGCTGAGGCAGGAGGATCGCGTGAGCCCAGGAGTTTGAGGTTGCTGTGAGCTAGGCTGATGCCACAGCACTCTAGCTGGGGCAACAGAGTAAGACTGCCTCAAAAAAAAAAAAAAAGAAAATATTGAGAGGGAACTTCCTGAATCCAATTTCCTCCAGGCTCTAGGCACTCCCTCCTCCTGCCATAGCCCTGGCTGTCACTGTAATTCACCTGTAACATGACTATAGCACATGATCCCTAAGATTGTTTAAAGTTTTCCCCTTGATAAAGGGAAGTTCTAAAATATCTCAAAGCTCTACCCCACACTCCTAATAAAATGTAGGTACTAATCTATCCTGATTCAGATTTGCGCAGGTGGGGAAAGAACATATTTGTTTTAGAAGAAATAAGTTTGAAAGGCTATATAGCAAAATATTAATATATTTATCTCTGGGGATAGTAAATGGGTGATTTTATAACATGTGAATGCCTTCCCATGTTTTCCAAATTTTTTACAGTGAGTATAGGTCACCTATGTAATTGGAAAAAGAAAATAAAAACATGCTAAATATATATATAAAAAAAGAAACGATTAAAATAATAGGCATGAATCAATAGTTAATCATATGCCCTCAGCACTGTACCCAGTGCACGACAAGGGCTGACAAATCCCAGCGGAGAGACGGAGCACCCCGACTTGGCCTGCTGACTCAGCCTGTGACTCAGCTATTTTGTGTGTCAACTGCTCCAGCGTAAGAGAGAGACATCAGGTGGGGAACGTGGCCATCCTCATCTTCGTCACAGAGCCCTGGCCTGACGCCCACTGAGGGGCGTCACAGAGTGAATCCTCTGCACGGGAGAGTGGGCAACCCACACGCAGGTCCCAAACCGCCTACACTTCCTCCCACCCCTGACGACGCGCATCGAACACTAGTGTCTGGACTCAGTCCCTCTAGAGGCAGCAGAGTCATCCAATTACATATTATATTTACCTCTCTTCTTGTTCTAAAATGATCTAAAGTGTCTCACCCAGTTGTCATTTCACTAGACTGTACACAAATAAGAAGTAGGATACTTCCTGTTACATCATTGCTTGCTAATAAAAGCTAACTTCCTTGACTGCTTTCTCTTATCTCGAGAATCAAGTTAAAATTCATGACCTAGCTGGTGAGCACCTATCATTGCAAGGCTCTGTGTCTGGAGGACAGACACAAGGCCGACAAGATTCCATCTCTTTCCTCGAGAGGGCTTATAATCAGATGAGACTGACATGCCCACAGGTAGAGAACAATGAACACTATGATTGGAAACCACCAGAAAGGAAATCACCGACCACGGTGGGCACAGGGAGAATGTATAGGTGACACGACTTGGAAAAGGAGGACAGTGAGATGTGTCAGTGCTCTGAACATACAGCCTGAGCGTTCTAATAGACCTAAACCCAAATAAAAATAGACGTGTTCTAAAATCTTGACAAATAGAAAAGTTCAAAACCTGACTTGCCCCCCACTCCCTAACAGATGAATTACAAGTAAACAGAAGAATGGCTGGTAGATATTTTTTCAAGTAATTTCACTATTTAACAAGTTGAGGTACCTTTCAGCTTAATAAACTTACAGCTGTCCTAAATTCCACTAGACAGAGGTGCCATTATCTACTTAGCCAATCACTTTTGCATAGACATATAGGTTGCTTCCAATTTGTTGTCCTTATATGAAGTGCTTCAAAGATTATCTTTAAAAATATGGTTTTACACTTGCTTAACTATCTCCTAAGGGTAAATTCCTAGAAGTGAAATTGCTGAGTCAAAGGTAATGCGTGTTTAAAATTTTGATACATGTTGCCAAACTGCCCTCAGGAAGTTTCCACCAATTTATCTCACCAACAGTACATGAAAGTGCTTATGTCTCATACTTTCACCATGACAAAGACTTGTATATGTTTTTGATCTTTGTACATAGTACAGCTAACACATGAGAAATATTTTCTGAACTTGCATTTTTCTTGCTAGAGATATTTAATATGTTTTCATAGGTTTATTGCCCATTTTTTAAAACAACAGATACAACATGCCATTTTGGTACTATCATAAATCTGTATCCATATAGCCTTATCTATTATGTATGTACATAAAAAGATGTAGGGAAGGATGTTTATCAACTGTTAACAGTTGCCTATATTTGAGTGGTGGGATTTGGAGTAGGTTTACTTCTTTAAAGTGGTGATTTTTTTAAAGTTCATTCATTCATTCATTCATTTATGACAGAGTCTCACTCTGTTGCCCGGGCTACAGTGCCGTGGCATCAGCCTAGCTCACAGCAACCTCAAACTCCTGGGCTCAAGCGATCCTGCTGCCTCAGCCTCCCAAGTAGCTGCAACCACAGGCATGAGCCCCACCATGCCCAGCTAATTTTTTCTATATATTTTTAGCTGGCCAATTAATTTCTTTCTGTTTTTAGTGGAGATGAGGTCTCAATCTTGCTCAGGCTGGTCTCAAACTCCCGACCTTGAGTGATCCTACCACCTTGGCCTCCCAGAGTGCTAGGATTACAGGCATGAGCCACCGCCCCCAGCCTAAAGTACATTTTCATAAGCAGCAAAAAATAAGTTATTTTCTTTTTTAAAAAACTTATTTAAATTCCAGGATATATTTTATGCTTAGGGTGAATTTTGCACAAGCATTTTGTTCATAACAATACACTAAGGTAAAATACTGGTATCGTTAGTGAAACTCACTAGGATGAAAAGGAATTTTAATAACTTTTTCATTTATTCTTCAAGTCCAAACTTAATTAAAAAAAACCCACTACATCATAGTCTGGTTTTACCTGTTTTGCATGTATTTACATGGTCATGCCTACGTATCTGATCACTATAGAGACAAAAGATCCAGCCCTGCCCTCAAAATGCTTATGGTCTGGCAGGATCTCTCCAGGGGGAGAGTCTAGAGTCCTGAGGACTGCAAAAGGAGGGCAGCTTAGCATAACAGCAAATGCAGACTAAAGGGTCATTATGTGCTGGACACTGTTCCAAGTCCTCATGACTACTGTCTGAGATAGCTTCCATCACTGACCCGATTTTCCTTAAGACACAGAGAACTTTAGTAATTTGCCCAAGATCACACAGCTAGTAAATAGGGAAACCCCATTTCAACTCATTCACTAATAGTTCTACTCTCTTACCTTTTTAGCAAACACCAAATGAGGAATGTTTGTTCCTGGAAAGGCTGGAGGAAAACCATTACAACACCTACATATCCAAGCAGCACGCAGAGAAGAATTGGTTTGTTGGCCTCAAGAAGAATGGAAGTTGCAAACGCGGCCCCCGGACTCACTATGGCCAGAAAGCAATCTTATTTCTGCCCCTGCCAGTCTCCTCTGATTAAAAAAGTCTCTTTTGGGTGCTGACAGCTCCAGAGGAGCCTCAAGAGGTCCTCACCTGGTTGACCCAAAAATGTTCCCTTGACCATTGGCTGCACTAACCCCCAGCCCACAGAGCCTGAACTTGTAAGCAACGTGCTTCTAAATGCCCAGTCCTCCTTTTTGCACAGCCCTTTACCCCAGCACAGTTTGGAATGCAGGGACCAAATTGCTTCTAGGGGCCAATTGGCTGGGCAGTCTGGGTCTGGGTTTGGATGTCCAGTTGCCTCTGGGCACCAGGTACAGGCTGAGCCCCTCGGCGCAAAGGTGGGGCCAAAGGCAGCGTGTTAAGGGGACTGTCCAGTGGGTCATTAGCAACTGCACACCATTTCCTTCCACTGAGTAGACGCCGTCTGCAATTCCCCCAAACATCCAGCATGACTCCCTTTTGCCCTTTCAGTACCCGACAAGTACTAGCAAAGCAGACTACAGCTAGGTTAGAGTAAGGCAGCATCCCACTAGCAGAAACCGGGACAAAAAATTCCTCCTCAAGAACAGAGGGGACTTAGGGCAGAAAGGGGAGACTGGATTCCGGTGGACAACTAAGGAGGGTGGGATCCCAATGCAGAATCCATGAAGGAGGGGAGGCTCAGCCACAGAAAAGCAGGATAACTCCGCAGCCCTGAGAGGAGTCATTCCCATGCCTTGACCTTCCCAAGGTTATGCAGCAGCAGGAAGCCCCCCAATGACGTCAGGTGGAGAGTATGACAAGCGGTTTCTTGATAAAGGCGAGGACATCGGACGTTGGGAAATTCACCTGGGTCTGGAGACTGGGGATGGGAGTGATGAGGAGGAAAGGGAAGCATTGGCTGAGGGGATGTTATCCTCTACAGAGGGTGATTTTAGAAGCGAGATGGAAAGAGAAAGTGACGCCGTGAGTTGAGCGTGGCCACCCGTAAGCAGAGGCTTTAGGGTCCTTGCGAGGTGCTTCTCCAACTCCGATGTGCTCGCAAATGGTCCGGGCGTCGGGTTTGAATGCAGATTCTGAGTCAGTGGGTCTGGGGTGGAGTTTCCATGTTTCCAACAGGCTCCCAGGTGCGGAAGATGCTGCTGCCTTCCCCAACCACACTCTAAGGAGCCGGGTGCAGGTCCTAACGCAGGTTATACAGGTGAAGGCGGCTCAAATCCCCGGCCCTGGCTCACTCAGCCTCGCCCTTGCAAACGCACACCCGTGAGTCTGTCCGAGCCTTCCGCAGCATGGACCACGGTCACACCTGTGTTAAGGAGCATGGCCTGAAGGCGCTTTGGCCCAATGCCTATAAGATGCCCACTTAGAAGATATACAAAAGCATACTTCAAAAATGTTAAAACCCTCACAAACAGCTTTTCCCAAGAGACCATTTGTGTTACCATTACTTGTATAAATGCGCTTCCTGCTTAAAGGAAACTGGACCCGAGTGGCTAGCAAATTAGAAACACCGTTCATCTCTGACATGAGATACTGATGCCATCCATGTAAAGGCCTTTAATAAGCCATTTAAATTTACTGTGAGACTGTGTGTTTTAATCATATTTGGAAATATATAGCTCAAAAGCAGTTAAACTGATTAGCATCAGCCACTGAGAATAATAGGATACGACGTACAAGTTACTCAATTATCTAATACTTTTATCTAATTATCTAATACTACATTTGCCTATAAAATGAGATTTTTTTCTTTGTTTTCCACTGTGCTATTACAAATCTTCTTTGGAAAATGGGGACTCTTAAGCAGCGTTATGATAATTGTAGATAAAAAACAGTAAGAGTGTTTGCTCAAGTTTTATAAGGAAGTGAAGTAATTATTAATTGAAAACTAATTCCTTAGTAATTGAACTGTCATATTTAGAATGAAAGAAAAATTGACAATTTGTGAAAGTTCAAAGCAATGGGACAACTGAACTAAGTAAGCTAACATTATGGTCAATAATAGCATTCTACATTTGTACAGCAAAATGATTTCATAATTCTTTGTTTTTGTAACTAAGATGAATCTATTTCATTTTAGTAAATCTTTGCAGGCAAATTGGGGATAATGCAGTGTGGCTTCATGTCTCTTTAGTATGAAGATTTGGCCAGAAAAAGCTACCCAGAGAGGAAATCTAAGGTATTTATCTGCAATGGTCCATTTGTATAAATAGAATTCCAACATAACACTGGACAAGTAAAAGCAAATACCATTGCTAACAATGAGATGGAAGTGTGTGGTTTCAGAGACCCCAAGCACTGTAGTGAAAACACCATTGTGACATCAACGATCTCAGCCCAGTCATCATTCGCGTGTTCCTTCGATGAATGTTAAGTGCCTGCCAGGCACAGTAGTGGGTACTGGGACCCCTGGGGACCTTGTCTGTCTGGTTTGCTGCTGTATCTTCTCCCAGGGCATTATATTTGTGATGAAAGAGGCTGTGGATTCATTTCTTTCAGTCAAGTATAAACACAGACTTTGTAGGTTCCCACTAAAAAAAAAAAAAAACAGTACGTCCCAGAAATCCAGGTTTTGGAAGAATTAGCAACCCCCAGCCTAAGATAAACCCCTATTAAAGTATCAGGGGACACAGCAAGGGAAACGTAACATTGTCAACTTTAGAACCTGGTTAGGGGCACTGGCTTCAAATGAGGAAAAGAACCTGCCAGATCTTCTAAGAAGAGAGCAGTTGGTAGTTCCCTGCTTGGTTTTGAACATGCTCTAGTTCATTAAACATGGGAACATTCCCGTTGCTCTCCTCCGCCCTAAGTAAGTCTTGTAGCCATCTGCCTGTCACATGCCTGTCATGTGGATTCATTTTCAGGCCAGCTCTGTACAAAGCCTGGGCAGCATGTGTGCTTTTGATTGTTTGCAGTGCCGTGGTGGAGGAGGTGGTTACCTGTTTCCTTAGCCAGCATGATGGTACTGGAAGCTATATGGCCAACAGTCTGTGCGTATAGAAAGCTGCTTGGAGCATCAGCTACTGCTGAAGAACAAGGTCCTTGCATTGTGTCAGAGGCAATGGAGCCCAAGTCCCCAAGTCCTCTGTCACATACAGTGTACTGCCTGCAACCAAGCACACAGGCTGCAAGCAGACTTCTGGTGAAGACGCCTGCCATTTTACATCACTGTCTTTGTGTGTGTGTGTGTGTGTGTGTGTGGTATCACAGTCTGCGCCTTACAAATATTAATAAATGTTCCACTAATCAGTGATGGTGTCTCTCAGTTTCTGAGCATCATGATGCCTTGTCTTTCCACTGAAGAACTCACTCTGGCATTCCTATGGGGTGTCTGCTTAGCTGTCTACACTAATCTCATTACCAGATAGGAGACTTGGATAGCTGACCGGTGTAGACCTATTTTTCAGTTTGTTTGGGTGGTTTTCTAGATTTCTGTGAAGGAAGTATGTGTATTCAGGAAATCTGCCGCCTGAGGAGCCAGGCCCTGTAAATAAGTCAGTTGAAACATTTTCTTCACAACAGAAACCACGTGAAATTATGCTACTATTGCTGGGCAAAGATACTGAGACCTGAAAAAAATATATATTTAAGAATTCATTATAATTTAAAGTCAATAGCAAGAGGGACATCTCTTCACCTCCAGAGCCCTGATGTGAAGCTGTAGATTTGCACATCAGGTATTCTGAGTTGTCACACTAAGCGACATTTCCGTAAATAAATCTCTGCCTGTGATGACTTCTGATTGTTAGGAGAAAGTACGCCGCGGCCTAGCCCGCCACGGCCCGCACACTCTCACTCTCGCACTCGCGCACGCACCACCTATAAAAAGAGTTGGGTAGTGTGTGCTCCCTTTGCTAATTACATAGCACAATCAATTCCTTCTTTGCCTTCTAAGGTTGCCCAAGGCAGTATTTTTCTACTTTTTGCATCTTAATCTACATTTTCCATTACAACGAGGCACATACATACCCTTACACGTACGCACGACTGAAACAAAACATTTCACAAAACTGTAGGAGATGCGCTTCGATTTTTGTATTAGTGACACATTCGACTAAAACATACTGGTCAGACATCAGTTAAATTAAGTCACAATACAAATGGGACACAACCACAGTTTGAAAAACACTGACTCAAAAGCAACCGTTCTTCCCAAAGATGGGTGAGACCCAATTAGGATACTGTGTTATGACTTTAATGTTTTCAAAGACATGGTTTGTTCTTGAATAAACAAGACAAGGGGACATCCTGTTACCCAGGAACCATCTGTTCTAAAGGTTCAGTTAATTCTTTTAGCCTGGTTTGCTACTAATCATGCAAAATGAATGTACTGAGGCGGATTCCGCAGGCTCCCACCGCTGCCTCCAGAGCTGGTCTTAGCAGATTTTTTTGCTCTTGGAAACCCTGGGGATGTTCACGCCCACCCCCTCCTTCGGAATTCTCCTCACTTTGGGTCTTGAGGTCATTCCCTCCCTAACGCCCACAGTCTTCATTCCTCCCTCTTGCCCCCCAAATTCCTATTTCTTAACCACTTCTAAGAATGATATAAAAAGTAGACTGAATGAGGAAAGGGCTAAAAACCTACGGCCTCTGGGCATTGCCCAATGCCCATCACTTTCTGGAAATTATCCTCTTTCACCTCTTATCTACCTTAAAAAAAAAAGTTTGCAATTCATGACTCTGTCATAAGATAAACACTATTGCTACTGGAATGCAGCTTATACAGAGATCTAAAAATTCTCGTCTTTGCTGGACCAACTAAAAAAAAAAAGTAATTCTATGCCCTAAATATTTAAGAGGGTTTGGGTGGTAGAGAATGGGCTTCTTGTGGGTGAACTTGACTGCAAGGAGAAAAACATAGTCATCGCTTTTCATGTTTATCTGAGGGATGTTCTGTTTGTCATGGAGTGGGAACAGAAGAGGAATCTCACATCCTAAGCACTTTGGGGTTGCTGTTACATTGGCTGGTGTGGTGATAGTGGCATATCAAACAAAAATGTGCCTTTAACTGCACTTTCACAAACTAACGAAAATTATTTTCAGGAGCAGTAGTGACAACGAGTCTTGCTTTGTTGCCCAGGCTAGAGTGAGTGCCGTGGCATCAGCCTAGCTCACAGCAACCTCAAACTCCTGGGCTCAAGCAACCCTCCTGCCTCAGCCTCCTGAGTAGCTAAGACTACAGGCATGTGCCACCATGCCCGGCTAATTTTTTCTATGTATTTTTAGTTGGTCAATTAATTTCTTTCTATTTTTAGTAGAGACGGGGTCTCGCTCTTGCTCAGGTTGGTTTTGAACTCCTGACCTTGAGCGATCCGCCCGCCTGGGCCTCCCAGAGTGCTAGGATTACAGGCATGAGCCACTGTGCCTGGCCCAATGTAGGAATATTTAAGCCCAACTGAGCAGTGGGGCTTGTAGGTTGTCCATTTGAAAATGACTAGAGATGATTTGTTGGACAACTGTTAAAATTGACATAATGGCTAGTAAAAAGTGGCACCCTCTCCCCTTCCTACTCTACTCCCTAAACCTGTCCTCCAACCCAGAAAGAAACTCCCTTTGCCATTGTGCATACAATTTACTCTGAAATCCGCTCAGAGAACTCAGAGCTTTAGGCGTGGGGATCTGAGAGCCGGCTCTGCAGATCCCACTGATGCAAGTTGCAAGGGAAATGCACTAAGGGACTACTGGAACCTTTCTGCAACGTTGAACCCACTTCGAGGTTGACATATTGACCATGACATACTACACTGTTAGCTTTCCAACCCAGTTATAAAATTAAAAAAAAGAATCCAGGTCATACACAGCCTGAAGCCAAAGGGCGGGTGTGGTCTATAAAATGCACATATTGTAGGACCGGAGCTTTGGGGTCTTCTGTTGGGTCTCCGAATGTCTGTGATGTGGGCAGGAGGTATTTCCCAAATTGGTTCCTTCCCTCTGAGCTCCCCACTGTCGCACAGACTACATTTACACATTCAGCAGTTAAACAGAGGTGTCTGTTTTATGACATAAACAAGAAAAACCTCACCATGTCCTTGATGTGCTTTTCTATCAGCCTTAATGAAAGGCCAGGCCTCCCTGCTTGGAACTGTGTTCAATTTAAGGATTTGGTTCACTCAGCCAGAGTGTTTGGGGTGGATGTAAATAGGCAATTTGTACAAACTGTCACAGAAACACGCTTCACTGTGATCTTCACATTTCACATTTTCCTGTCTTAGGAGAAAAATTCTCTCAGTTTGACCCAGAGATACATAAGAACAAGATGTTGGATTATTTGACTGACATGATTTATGATCCAAAATAAATTATAGGAATGTATTATATACTAACTTGCTTTCTGTGGATTGAAAAAACAGGACTGTTCAGAGCCTGGGAATATCAACTGTATTAAGTGTTTAGTAATTTCCTGCGGAAATGAATAGTAAAATCTATGGCATTCTCAAAATAGAACACCTGCATTAGGAACAGTGCTGGTGACCTGGGAAATGGTGCAGGTTTTGGAACTGGCCACATCATTTCTGATAATAACAGGACAGATTGCAAATCCAGAGGCCAGGCGCAGTGGCTCATGCCTGTAATCCTAGCACTCTGGGAGGCCGAGGCGGGAGAATCGCTTGAGCTCAGGAGTTCGAGACCAGCCTGAGCAAGAGTGAGACTCCGTCTCTACTAAAAATAGAAAAATTGGTTGGTCCTTTGGCACACACCTGTACTTCCAGCTGCTCAGGAGGCTGAGGCAGGAGGATTGCTTGAGCCCAGGAGTCTGAGGTTGCTGTGAGCTAGGCTGACACCATGGCACTCTAGCCCAGGCAACAGAGTGAGACTCTGTCTCAAAAAAAAAAAAAAAAAAAAGAATAAATTAGCAGCAATAAGTTGAAAACAAAGAATCTTTCCTCAACTCCCTAACTCATCCATTCATTAATCATGTATTGTCTACCATCATGTCAGTCAGGGTCCAGCCAGCAGACAGAAACCAGCAATAATTTTAACAGGAAAATTTTGATGGAAAGGAATGTCAACTGGCAAAAGAGATCAACTGCTAAGAGACGTAGAGAGATCTCTGAAGAATATTGGAATAACAGATACAGGGAGCAGCCACTGTCTTTAAGGCTAAGGAGAGTACTCAAGGAAGGAACAAATTTGCAAGAGGATGTCTTCTCAAGGCTGAGATTCAGACTGCACTAGCGTTGGTGGTATAGTGGTGAGCATAGCTGCCTTCCAGACTGCACTGGAGTAGACGTGCCGTGGCTCACTGGATGGTGAAGAATTCCACTGGGGTGTTTCACTGGAATGCTGGTGGGACTCTCTGGAAGCAGCTGGCTAGGGTGCTAGCAAAACTCGCCAGGGGCTGTGCACCACTGGGTCTCCCACAGGAAGCTGCCCAGTGGCCCCTGGGCCATAGGAGCAAGAAGGAAAAGGCACAAGAACCCAAAAGAAAAGCCCCTTCCTCCAGCACCCTCTACTGACAAACCTGACTTTACACCAGCTGAGATAGAAGACAAATTTTCAGGGTCCATCTCCAGTATCATAAAACAAAGCAAAGAGTGGATTGGGAGCAGAAAGACAGTAACTTGATAACTAGCACAAGCCCAATGTAGATACCCTTCTAGATACAGAGCATTCAAAGACTAGAACGTTTGTCGTCCTTTCTCTTAAAAAGCTTATTATAGTAGTGGAGAAAGTTCCTAGATGAAAGTGTTACATTTTTCTGGCTTTATTCCCTTTTAAAAATATGCTACTATCTTTCCAAGCCCTCTGTGCATCTCAGAAGAGTGTATATGTGCCAGGTACTGTCTTCCCATATTGTTAAATCAGTCCTCAATTTAAAACAACCCACATCAAGGTAATATATTAAAATATACACTGAAGATCTCTTTGAGGCCAGACTATTAAGAGTTGGAATCCTGGCTCCTCCATATCCTGACTCTGTAACCTTGGGCAAACTACTTCATCTGTCTGTGCCTCCATTTCCTTCTCTGCAAAATAAGGATACAAACAGTATCAGCCTCACGGAGTAGCTGGGAAGATTAAATGAGAGGGAGGCGTGTGTTTTGAACATAATGTATTGCAGAAGGATTAAATAAACATTTGCTGTTATTTTTATAAGAAATATAATTATACATAGTATATAATAAGATACGACTAAAAATGATCTTTCAGATTCTCCATTTAGGTTCCCAGGGATCATTTTCATGAATCCATATTTGGAGAGATCTCGCTGCAACAGCCTATCCTATGGAAAAGATGAGAATCTTAGCTGACTCGACTTAATAAGGCCCTGATTATGGTTATTTCCCTATTGTGGTTTCAACTGGACACTTCACACCTGGGCTATGGCATCTCATTCTAGATGCTGCATATTAAATAAAGTTTTATAAATTAAAAAAAAAAAGTTATGTGGAGGATGACAGATGAATAGTGAAAGGCCAGAGAACCATATGAAAAAAAAAAGCTAGAGAAACTAGATTTGTTGAGACAAGATCTAAAAGGAGATACCACAAAGGCTCACACAGAGAAATGTTAAATTGCAACTGTTACAGCTGCTTACAAGGAAGTATCCAGTGTTCTCAGACCACAGAAGGGGCTTTAACTTAACCAAGAGCTTCCCTGAAGAAGTGAGCTGATGTCTAAAGGAAGAGTAAGCGTTGGCTAGGTGAAGGGATGTGGCAAGGTTTGTGAAGAACATTCCAGATAAAGGCAGCCACATGTGCCAAGGCCCTGTGGCAGGAGGGAGCACCATGCCAGGGAGGCTCAAGTGTGAAAAGCAAGGGGTAGCAGGGCATGGTGTGAAGGGAGGCCAGCCAGGGAGGCAGAGGCCAGTGGTAGAAGAGGGAAGATGGGCGGACTCCATTCCCCAGCATCTGCAGATACCCAAGTGGAAGCTGTATATACATCATCATTCCCTCTTCCCACTCTGATGAATTATAATACTCCTCTAGACCCTCTGCCAAAGGACACAAATAATCAGTATCAGCATGCATGTTTCTGGCCTGGGTTCAAATCTGAGGCTCTGTGAAATGTATTCCAGACTGGAAACTTTGAAAGCCAAAGTTCTATTTGCTAAATATTTAAATCTTTCACTGATGCTTTTATGCATTCCATCCAGCAGGTGGAGTACAGCAAAATGCTTTTTGTTCCCAACAAATTCCCTTATACCCAAAAGGAAAAAAGCAAGGTTTGCCAGCACAGCCAAGGCAGAGAGTTAGAACAGGGAAGCGCGATTATGTCCTGTATTTGAGTCGCATTCATACTGAAAACATGAAGTGATTAGCTTCTGATTGCTGTGCTCCCAGAGATTGTGAAGTCGATGTTTCCTTCCAAGTTTAGATGTCTATGCTATTAATCAGTCCAAAAACAAATGAAGCAACTTAAAAGGAATCATACAACCCAAAACTACATTCTTCACAAGATCAAAAAACAGAAGACAACTTGGCAGCTCTTCAGAGATGGTGCCAATTTCTGGGTTTGGGGAGGAATCTGCTAGCTGGAGAAGGTATCTGAATCTGGGTATGAAGATAGATAACATGATCATGTTTCTGTAGCTCTAAAGAGGAACCGTCAACAGCCCACATTACCATTCAGAAACTAGCTTCTTAATGTCCTAAAGTCAAATAGTGACCTCATGGAGAGAACAAAGAAACCAAAGAGACAGAAGTGAACAGAGATGGAATATTTTGGATACTCCAGATTCTGTAAGAAACACTCTGAATTGATCTCATTCCTTTTTGTAAAAGACGTGGAGATCTGCTTTCCTGACAACCAAAGAAGACAGTTCCCGAATCTCTGCTCTGGAGGACAGACTGTAATAGACACCAGAGAATCAAGAGGAAAAACAAAACAACAGGATGCTCCTGAGGGGTCCACACTTTAGCTGGAGAATGTGGCATATAAGCAGATCGTTAGAAAGCAACGTAAAAGAATGCCACAGGAAAAGTGGACAGGATGTTACAGGAACACAGGTGGGAGGAAGAATTCTTCCCAAGAGAGTTAGGGAAAGCTTCCGAGAAGAGCAAGGTGTGTGTCAGAAGAGGGGAGCAGGTGCTGTGATTCGAATCCACGTGTTAAAGCTGAATTGCTAAGTGTTATGGTGTTGGGAGATGGGGCCTTTGGGAGGTGTTGGGTCAGTGGGATTAGCGGCCTTGTAACACAGGCCCCAGAGAGCTGCCTTGCCTCTTCTACGATGTGAGGACACAGCTGGAAGGTGCCATGTGTGTGCCAGAAATGGGACCCTCATCAGATATTGAATCTGCTAGTGCCTTGACCTTGGACTTCCCAGCCTCCAGAACTGTGAGGAATACATAAATTTCTGGTTTTCAGTGGAGGAGGAGACACCTCAGAACTGCCCAACAAGGGAAGCTGGGGTCCTTATCCACTGACTTCTGTCCTTCTCCACTTGAGGGTTTCTATCAGAGGTCTCAATCCCAGCACTCCTGGGCTGCTCTGCCTCTGGCATGAGCAAGCTCCTGTAGCACCCAAGGGAACTGCCCATCAGGCTTGCATGGGAGCTCAGAAGTGGCTGAAGGTATAAGGGCAGAGGATGACAGTGATAATGGAAAGGACGATGATGATGATGACGACGACATAACTGCAGCAGGCAACCTTTACTGAGTGCCTACCATGGGCCGGGCATGGTGCTAAGCACTTTGAGGAAATGCATGATCACAGACCACCCTTACAACCCCTGGAAGTAGATTTTATAAATGGGGAAATTGAAGCACCAAGATGTTGCGTGAGACGCCCAGTCGAACAGCTAGAAAGTGAAGACGCCTGTCCCTGGGCATGCTGACTCTGGAGGCCAGACCTTGCACCACTGCTCTGCGCTGCCTCAGAGAGACCGGCAGCAACCTTGCAGGAAGGGATGAATCTGAGAATGATTTAGGACAGTCCTGCCCAAAAGACTTTTCTGTGACGATAGAAATATCGGTGCTGTTGAGTATGGTGGCCATTAGCCACAGGTGGCTACTGAGCACTTAGGGATGTGACTACTGTGACTGAAGAATGGAACTTTGAATTTTATTTAATTTTAATGTAAAAGGCTGCCATCTTGGATGGTACAAATGTAGGAGGTGGGATATTCTCCCCTAAAGAAGGGAAAGATGAGTTAGAACTTTACCAACATGCGATGTTATAGTTCACTGTGCCATGTGCCACAGTTAACTAGTTACCAAGAGTATTGAAAAATCTGAAATTAATGAATTTTAATTTTTGTATTTAATTTTATAAATTTTTGTATTTAATTTTATAAAATTATTTAATTTTATAAAAATTTAATTTTATAAATTAAATTTTTATAAAATTTGATAAAATTTTATTTTATCAAACTAATGTGGATAGTTTGAAAGGTCATGTAGGTTTATAACAAAAACCAGCAGTCCTTCTACCCACTGCACCCCTAATTCCTGCTCTCCAGAGACAAGCACTTTCATTTCCTGTAGACACTTCTGATAACTTTGTATTTCTAGACATCATGTTGATATTGCATTTC
>VSMD01059021.1:0-23466 GCA_008750895.1 Mirza zaza
TCTAAAACACATTTCATTTCAAGCCTATATTAGTTGTATAACAAATCACTCCCAAATTTAGAAGCTTAAAACAACAAACATTTATCATCTCACAGTTTCTGTGGATCCAAAGTCAGGGAATGGCTTGCCTGGGTGGTCCTGACTCAAAGCTGCTCATAAGGTAGCAGTTCAGCTCTCAGCTGAGGCTGCTGCCGTCACCTGAAGGCTTGACTGAGGCTGCAAAGTGGACTTCTGAGGTCACTCACATGGCTGTTGGCTGGAAACGTCAGTTCCTAGCCACTTGGGCCTCTCCATAGGGTGGCTCACAACAGGGCAGCTGGCTTCTCCTGAGCCAGTGAGCCAAGACAGGAAAAGCAAGTGTGAGCCTGAGATGGAAGCTGCCCGATCACTGCTGCAGTGTGTTACTGGTCACACCAACCAACCCTGTTACAATGTCAGATGGGGCCACACAAAGGTGAGAACACAGGAAGGTGGGCATCAGTTGGGACTATTTTGGAGGTTGGCTCCCACAAGCCCAATTTTATCAATTTCTATGTTTTTGCACAATAACTCCCTGTGACCCATCAAGAAAATTAATATTGCAGTATTTGTTAAATGAATGTTTCACTATTACTCTCTTCTATAAGGAAGCTGGAAGAAAGAATTTTCTACTAAGCTACCAACTCTCATTTTGCATTTAATGTTGGTACTGTCTTGATCATACCAGGTGTCACTGGAAAGTTTTTTTTTTCTGAAAAATTATCTCCTCATCTTAATGTTCCCAGAATCAATCTAGTGCAAGACACATACCAGGTATTCTATAAATATTTGTTGAATGAATAAACCTTTCCGACGACCTACTGTAATCCATCATTTCAATATTAGTCCGTGGTTTCTCAGCCCTTCAAAAACCCTGGATATCAAAGCAATTCTGTTTTCTACTTGCTGAAATTGCCTGGTCATCACTGGCAGATGGAAATATACATAAGGCAAGAGAGAGGTGGGCCTATGTGAGGATGCAACATAAGGGTGGAGAACATGTATCCATCCCCATAGTGTTATTGAGAAGTGTTTCGAAGTCCACCTCCACCAAAATGTCTTCTGTTTTGATACCAACCACCACTACTACCCAACCTAAAATTTGGCATTGGCTTTTTAAATGTAATAAACACTTTTGAGAAGGGAAGGAAATGATGGGATCCTCCCGTTGTTTTGCTAATGAATCAGGAATGATCTGGCAAGCATCACTTTGAAATTTCAAGTAAGTACTGGCCTTAAGGCAATAAGTTAAAGGATGAATACATTTCAATATGAACCAAGAAGAGGGAAAAATTAGTAGTCACAAGGCCATGGATGATGAGAGTATAGACCACTGTCCCACTGAACCATTTTCTCTAAAACACTGCGTTCAACACACACACACACACACACACACACACACACATACACACACGGATACTTGAATCGTTTATATACAGTATTTTTTAAAGTTTATGACACATTTCTTTTTATTGTATTTTAATTCTCTGAAATTAGAAATTAATGTGGAATGTGAGACTTCTCGTTAACAATGACAAAATATTAAATACCTTCCCTCAACAACAACAAAAAGGGATATAAAATCAATGGTTCGTATTAGAATTGAAAAAATTCAGTGGTCACCCCTTTCTAGGCTTAACTTTGTGCTCCAGGAGTGTGTCTTTCATCATTAATTCTCTAAACCAATTAGCCCAAGCACAGACTTCAGAGTCAGAAAAGGCAGTTTTTCAACTCTACCACTTTTTAGCACTGTGACCTTGAGCTTCTTCAAGCCTTCACTTTCTGTATCTGAAAAATCGAGGTAAGATTAGAAGGGCCCTCTTTGGATTGTAATGAAAATGAGTGATAAGAGCACTTCATTAACTGGAAACCATTGTGCAAATGTAGTTGGTTATCCTTGTCTTTGAAATCGAGTTGATACTGATGCAAAGGAACAACCTTTGCTGCTCCCTAGTGGTGGTATGTTCTACTGGGAGCACTGTTCCTAGAAATAAATCATCTTTCGTTTCATTATCCTTTGAGGAGATGCTTTTCTGATGATACGCTTAATATTTTGTGTAGAACAATTGTATGAACTCATTGCATAAAGAATGTGTAGACGATAATAATCTAAGCAGGGAAAAGGTTTAAATATTCTGCTGGGATTGTACCTTCTTAACCGTCTCCATTTCCCCACCCTTGTTACATCTAAATGTCCTAAATGCCCTCCATGTATCCATTCCCATCTCTTTCCCCTTGACATCTTTGCAAGCACGAACTTTTGGTGAGGAGGAGCAAGCCTATAAATAAATTTGTGCCATAGGCACTTTCCAACTCACATATGTGGTCTGTTAACTGTAATCCTCTTGTTGGGTCACAGTCTGAAATGTCAGTTCTTGGTGCGATCTTGGTGGAAGAATGACCAGACACACCAAAAGCAAAGTAAGCATGAAAATGAGGTTTATTGAGGAAAGAAAGATGGGATTACAGAACTAGAGCAACATATATAGGTTTACAAAGTGAGAGCAACGTACATTCGCCACAGAGGATAAACAGACTCCTTGACATGACAGAAAGGCCTTGGTTATGGTCTGGGTCTTGTTTTACAGTGTCTGGATTGGACTCTCCTTGTGGCTCAGACATCACCACAGAACCACTTTGATTGGACAGTTGGGAGTTGTATGACTTGAGTCTTACTACGCATGCGGATCTCCCATGAGCCTCTTTGAAAACCAGTTGTTCTGGGTCACTTTTCCAGATTCTATTGTACCTATGCTGCTTGGCCCCTGGGCTAGGGAGTCCTCTGCATTCTTTTGCAGTTGCTGCACTAAGTTTTGATTGACAGATTTATGGGGTGTTCCCTCCTCCCCCAGGTGTGGCAGTCACCCACCTTGTCCCCAGGAGGGGTCAGAGGTCCCCAGTGTAAACTAACACTATGACTTCTTTCTAACTTGCATTATCCTTAAAAATAAAAATAAAAATATTTTAAATAAAAAATTTTATTGTAATGTAGCTCTTTATAGATTCCTTTTGCCTTTGGCTAACCCCAAAGTTTTTCCTGAGGGTAAAAACCATGCTTATTCTTTATGATGTTGCTTTAAGAACCTAGTCCTTGCCTCTGTTCTCTTCCTGCTATTCAAATCCACGCTGAGTCAATCCTAAAAGCAAATAAAGTAGATACAGTCTTAGATGTTGATTGAAAACCTACTATTAAAAAGCCCACGTAGATTATGTTTGGGGTTTCACAGTATCAGAATTTAAAAATTATATTTATTTACAGTTGACATCCTTTAAAATTTAACAGTAAAAAATGTGATAATAAATTATACTGATGTTATTCTCGAATTTTGCTTCTGCTTGAAAGGTCTTTTGGCATCCAGGTTCAATAACAAATAGATGCAGTGTGTGATCTCTTGGTCTGACATTTAATCTTAATCCTGAACTAGATTCTTTGGGGGAAAGAAGACATGACAGATGACAACTGGGCTTCATCTTATAATTGAGCATATGGAGTCTTTCTTCCTACTCTTGAAAGGTTACATGCTTTCTGCTCCAAGAAAAACATACAAGTATTTTATTATGCTCTTATTGTTCCAAGTGAGCCACAATATTTTTCTTTTGCTATTGATTTTTATATAGAATTGTTCCAGATGTTAGATTGAAGATTTTAGTTTAACCTTGCAGACTGAACTTTTCTCTCTAAATGTTTAGGATATCGGTTTCAAGTTCTGAAAATACGATGCATAATGAAGTATTTTATTTTTATGAACAAATTGTGAGAAAGTATATCTGATTAAATGAGTTCATCTACGTAAAGTGTAGAAAACAGTGTGTAACATGTGGCAGTGATATATAATTGTTATCTATGTATTTATAATGGACATTTCTATAGCTATACATTTGTAATGGGCATATATACATTGCTAACATCGATATAACGTATTTTGTTGAATAAAGTTGTATAAAATTAATGTAAATCCATACAAATTATTTCCTTTAAAAATTAATGGAGACAAAGTTTTTTGAAAATCCTAAAATATGGAAATTTGCTTTACCAGGCATTAGCAATGATATACACTTTAAAACTCTATGTATATATTCAACTATTTTATTTTTAAAATAAAATTGACATATTGACAAGCAACCCTAAGATACAACAACACTTTCACGTGGTGATCACTTTTTAGCCATCAAGCCTGAGGGAAGGGACATAATTTACCCACCTCCTCAGAATTCTGTAAAGGAATACAATGGTAGTCTATATGAGGCTATAGCTTACTAGGCCTAGGGCTGTCATTGTTTACAAGGGTTGCCATAACAAAGTACTATAGACTAGTTGGTTTAAATTAGAGAGATTTATTTTCTGACAGTCCCACAGGCTAGCAGTCCAAAATCAAGGTATTGGCAGGTTTGGTTTCTTCTGATTTCTCCCTCCTTGGCTTGCAGATGACTGCCTTTCCGCCATGTCCTCACATGGGCTTTCCTCTGAGCACACACAGCCCTGGTGCTTCTCTGTCTTCCTATATGGACATCAGTCATTTTGAATTAGGGCCCACCCATATGGCTCCCTTTAACCTTGAGTGTCTCTTTAAAGGCTCCATCTCTAATATAGTTACATAATCTTCCCACATAGCACCTAACAAATGAATTGGGAGGATGCACAATTTAGCCCATAACACAGATCATGTTCTATTTCTTTTTTTTCTAATGATAATTACATTTTACAAATCAAGTTTTAATTTCGCTTTTCTTATTAGAAACATAACCTATCATAGAACTAAAAACCTAGGATTTTAGAAGCAGAGAACTTACATTTGTGATCTAAAGAACTGAAACAATACAGTATACATTTTTCCCTATATATTACTTAGCATCTATCTAAAAAACAGGAGGATAAAATTTTTAAAAAATGAAAAAATAAATAAATAAATAAAAATAAAAAACAGGAGGAAGGTATGAAGAATTTATCTGTATGGTCTGGTACCAAAATCCTGAAATTATGTAAACTAGATTCTAGATAACCAATTCTAAATCTCTGGAATTCTGGAAAAACCAAATGAACACTGGTTATCATTTTTCTAATTTCAGAAATTTCCTAAAATTTATAACTTATAGTTGAGTCATGTTATATAAATAGGATTTGAAAAGTGTCAATATAAATCTTTTTAAGGAATTCTGTGCATTACCTCAGCTGGCAACTGATATGATGATTCTTACATTCCATCTAGATCAATGCTGTCCAATAGAAATATAAAGAAAATGACATATGTGGTTTAAATGTTCTAGTAGCCACATTTAAAAACTAAAAAGAAAAAATGAAAATTAATTTATTTTATTAATACATTTTATTTAACCCAATATATTCTAAATATTATCATTTCAACATATAATCAATTAAAATTATTAGAAATATTTGCATTATTTTTGTTGTGGTGATCTGAGTCTTCAAAATCTGGTGTTTATTTTATAGTTATAGAACTTCTCAGTTCAGGCAAGCCATATTTCAAGTGCTGAATAGTGACATTAATAGTGGCTAGTGGCTACCACAATACAGTACAGGTCTACATAGTTCAGTGGTCAAGAACACACTATATCAGGTGTGAGTCAGTGCTATCCCTTGCTAGTTTCTTTCTGAAACAATTATATTTATTTATTTTTAAATCTTTTAGGATGTTTTAATTTACTTCTATAGCAGATTTCAAATCAACTGCCTTGAACAAAAATGACATTGCTTACTAAAATGTTAAGTTTTAAAAGTAGAGTGGCTCAAGATTTGATTAATTCAGAGGATTCATAATGGCATAAAAAACTTAGAGTCCTCTCATTTTTCTTTATCTTCAGGGTAGATGTTCTCATAATTACAGGATAGCTGTCACAGTTCCTAGAATTATATCCAACAGAAGAAAAAAGGTTGTTTATTCCTTAAGCCTCTCTCTAAGAGGTAGAAAAAGCTTCCTCCCAAAAAATCCTCTTAATACAAAAGAAGACAGTAAAGAAAGAAAAAGGATGGGACTTGAGTGTGCATGGAAAAAAAAAAAAAGAAAGAAAAAAGGAACAACAACAAAAAAAGAGACATGGGACATATAGAAAACTAATAGCAAATGGCTTACGTAAATTTAAATATATCAATAATAACATTAAATGTGAGTGGACTAAACAATGCAATTAAGAGGCAGAGATTGCCAGAGTTGTCTTGGTATGAACAATAAATTATGGTCCACCTATATATAATATAGTTTTACTTGGTTTTAATGCCATTAATAGGTAAAAACTCATAATGAAATTCCAATTGTAATAATTTATTAGTAGGAATTTCTCAAGGACAATTTTAAGGAATTATGCCCAGAAATTGGTATGAATTTAAAGTTTTTGAAGTATCTTTTACGTTATGGGAGTCAAAGAAATGAAAAGTCAGGGTATTAAATGAGTCATTGATGTGGCTATTGATTTTGCCAAGATAATTATAAGAGTTGAAGTGAAAAAAATGACTGTGAACCAGGTGCCAAAATCTCTGTGAATCAGTGACAGTGTCCATGAATCTGAGGTGACAGAGACTAGCAGAGAGAGTAGCAGAGACAAACTTCTTAAGCCTCTAAAATTATTGTCTGTCATCTGCTAGTTATTGCATTAGGCACTTGGGCAAACACAGAAATAAAATGTAGTCCCTTCCATAAAGGGGTGTTCAGTGTAATGGGATACACAGCTTTATAAAGAAATGAGTGCAATCTGATGATACAGGTGTTAGAATTAAAGTAAGCTCCAGCATCCAAAGAGGGAAAAGAATCAATCTACCATATGGAAGATGGGCAATCAAGAAAGACTTTAGAGAGAAAGATAACATAAGAGCAATGTGTTCTTTCTTGGGATTAATTCATTATGATGTTTTATTTGTAGAAACATACATAGTACAAGCCCAGGTGCTGAGAAAGCAGTACCAACTACCAATGCTGATGGTGGCTATTCAGCAGTGAGAAATATGATAGAGGCCTGGATTAAAGAGTATTTCTAACACCAACTATGACAAGTGGTTGACACAGCTGATCTAAGATAAGTGGCAGAGGATCCTAACAGCTGGGCAGGGCCAGCCAGAAAGACTCAGGTATTAGCAATACTTGAAAATCGAGGCAATTATGTCTGAGGAGTAAAACAGGGAAACTGATAAGAAAAGGGCAGGACCCCAATCCCAGCTGAGGATGGGTCTACTTTGTGGATGACTGAAAAAGGAACTTCAGACAAGAAACTAAAATTAAAGAATTTTTGGTAAATCCTTGCCCAGAATACCCTTTATCCAAACAGGCACTACACAACAGGTAAAGCCTCACAATCAGTCGTCAGTTATCATCATGAAGGTTATACCATAGTGATAATTTGGCTTTAAGTGCCTTCAATACCTAGCAGAGCTAACGTGACTATCAAAATGAAAAAGATATACAAAAATCTTAAATGTGATACCAATACCTGGACACAATACATTAGAATTGCCTTTGAAAAATTTCTACCTATTATTGGAATTGGTATTTCATGCTGAGTTGCTTATTAGTCATGAAATTATTACCAATAAAAACTCCATTTGAACTATATACTTTATTGTCCAAATAGGGACACTTTTGAAAGTAAGAGTTGGAAAAACAAATACCACATGTACTCACTTATAAGTGGGAGCTGAATAGTGGGTATCCATGATCATACAGAGTGGTATTATGGACTTTAGAGACTCAGATGGGAGGAGGGGGAAACGGGGGTTGAGGGATCAAAAACCACCTACCGGGTACAATGTACACTATTTGGGCATTGGGTACGCTAAAAGCCCTGACTTCAGCACTATACAATTTATCCATGTAACAAAAAACAACTTGTATCCCCTAAATCTAACTTCTCAAAAGAAGACAGAATAATGGCCAACAAACATATGAAAAAATGTTCAATATCTCCAATCATCAGGGAAATGCAAATCAAAACCACAATGAGATATCACTTAACTCCAGTGAGAATGGCCTTTATCAAAAAGTCCCCAAACAATAAATGCTGACGTGGATGCGGAGAGAGAGGAACACTCCTACACTGCTGGTGGGACTGCAAAGTAGTCCAACCTCTGTGGAAAGCAATATGGAGATACCTCAAAGCAATATGGAGATACCTCAAAGTGATACAAGTAGATCTACCATTTGATCCAGCAATTCCACTGCTGGGCATCTACCCAAAAGATCAAAAGTCACTTTATGAAACAGACACCTGCACTCGAATGTTTATAGCAGCACAATTCACAATTGCAAAGCTGTGGAAACAACCCAAGTGCCCATCAATTCATGAGTGGATTAATAAAATGTGGTATACGTATACCATGGAGTACTACTCAGGTTTAAGAAACAATGGTGATACAGCACCTCTTGTATATTCCTGGCTAGAGCTGGAACCCATTCTACTAAGTGAAGTATCTCAAGAGTGAAAAAACAAGCACCACATGTACTCACCAGCAAATTAGTATTAACTGATCAACACTTAACTGGACATATAGGAGTAACATTTATCGGGTGTCAGGAGGGTGGGAGGGGGAGGAGGGGATGGGTATATACAACCAAAACGAGTAAGATGTACAATGTTTGGGGATGGACACGCTTGAAGCTCTTACTTGAGGGGGGAGGGGGGGCATGGGCAATATATGTAACCTTAACACTTGTACCCCCACAATATGAAGAAAAGAAAGAAAGAAAGAAAGAAAGAAAGAAAGAAAGAAAGAAAGAAAGAAAGAAAGAAAGAAAGAAAGAAAGAAAGAAAGAAAGAAAAAGTTGGTTCTATTAACAAGTACCCCAGGACAAGAACTGTAAGTGGCAGTGTGCCAGGCACACCAACAACCTTCTGTACACTCCACCTCAACTTCCCACTGCTATGGTCATACTCCCCAAACTACTCTACCCCTAAAAACCCATGCTCTAAAGCTGGGCTTCTATCCTCCCAATTTCCGTAGCCCATAACTGTTCTTCCTGGTGGTTCACAGCCTCCCTGTTGCCTTTATTTCCTCCCTATCCCGCTTAACTTTCCTGGCCCATCAAGTCAATCACACTTGCCAAAATCTCAAATTCTTTTGACTCATACCGTGTTTCCCTGAAAATAAGACCTGCCCATAAAATAAGCCCTAGCAGGATTTATAAACATTTATGCAATATAAACCCTACCCTGAAAATAAGACCTAGTGATGGGTGTGGGTACGCAGCATATCTGCACTACGCATGCATTTTGTCGCAGAGCGGTAAAGAAGACGAACAGCCCTTCTCATCCGCCCCATGAGAGCTCTATTGCTAGACATGAGAGATTGGGGCCAATGGTTCTAAAGGAAATAGAGTTGCAAGAAATTCAGGATGGGATTCGGGGTTTGGAGAGTTACGATGATGTTCCAGAAGATGACTTAACTATATTTGAATAAATGTAGATTGTTGTATCGTACTTATAAAAAAATAACGCATCCCCTGAAAATAAGCCCTAGGGTGTCTTTTTGAGGAAAAATAAATACAAGACCCTGTCTTATTTTCAGGGAAACATGGTATTTGTTTCTCAGCCTCCTGACAAAACCCCAATCCTGGATGAATGGAGCCATCTGCCTTCGTGGTGTCTGTATGAGGACTACTGAGCTGCTGGAGGAAAATCCCACCCCTCAACAGTTGCTATAAATTCACCTCCATTAACTTGAAATTCTTTTTTTTTTTTTTTTTTTTTTTTTGAGACAGAGTCTTGCTTTGTTGTCCAGGCTAGAGTGAGTGCCGTGGCATCAGCCTAGCTCACAGCAACCTCAAACTCCTGGGCTCATAACTTGAAATTCTTGACACTTCCTGGCCATCTTCCTCTAGCCTGGCTTCTGCTCCCACTGCTACACTGAAGCCAATTTTACCAAATGTCACTGCTGACCTTGATAGTGACAACATTGCTAACTATGATGGTTACTTTTTGGTCTTCTTATGCTTCATAAGCCTAAAATCCACAGATTTGAATAGACTCATTCCAAATACCCTAGTTGTACCATTTTCCTTCACTTTCTGCATTTGAGATATACAAGGCTTCTTCTAGCTCTTCCAGAGACTGTAATCTTTCCTTCCTTTTGGCCTTTGCACATACTGGTTTCTCTTCTTGAAAGAGCTTCTACTCTGCTATCTCCTGCTTTAACAAATGCTTAACTTTTTTGAAAGATATCATTTCAAAAATCATTTCCTTCAAGATGCTTTTCCCATCCCACCCACACCTCCTAGGTAGAACCCTCTATTATAACACTTTATTCTCTCCTGCACTGTCAGGGTTCTCTCTACTCTACTAGATTGATCTCATGGACATAGAAATGTGGCTTTTTATTGTATCAGATTAAAACGAAACAAGACATCAATAACCTCTCTGTACTGACATCTACCACCAGCTACCACCCAATTCCTCTATGTTCCTTTTAGAGTAGTGGCTCTCATTTGGGGACAATTTTGCCCCCCCCCCCCCAGCACATTTAGCAATATCTGGAGACATTTCTGGTTGTCATAGCTGGAGGGGAGGTGCTACTGGCATCTAGGAGGTAGAAGCCCTAGATGCTGCTAAACATCCTACAACTCACGGAACAACCCCTCACAACAAAGAATTATCCATTCCAAAATGTCAACAGCGCTGAGGTTGATGAACCCTCTTTTAGAGCAAAACCCGTTATTTTATCTCTATTCCACATCTCTAATTCCTTCTGTCATTTTCTCTTGAACCTACTCCAGTGAGGCTCTTGTTCCTAACTCTTCCCCAAATATGACCTTATCAGGGTAATCCAAGATCTAACAGTCCCCCTCAGTCTTCATCATCTCAACCTATTGGCAACATTTGACACACAATATAACAGGCATCTAATGTCCTGAACTTCTGTTCCTCCTCCCAGGGAGACTATGTATGTATCCTTCCCAATTTTAGCTGATGTCAACTTCCTTCTTTCCATTGTCCAAACAGTCATTCTTGCTTCTTCTCTTCCTCTCACATTTTGCATCTGATTTGTCATCAAATCTTATTGGCTCTTCCTTCAAAATGTATCTGGAATTTTATTACTTCCCCCAACTTCCACTGCTGCCACCCTGGCTCATGCCACCCTCATTTTTCACCTAGGGTTGAGGTCCTAGATTATTGCAACAGCCTCTGGAAGGATCTCCATGCCTCCAGCTTTGCTCTCATACAACTGCAGGGAGCATGTAGGAAGGTGAGATGTTGCTCCTGACCCAAACTCTCCAAGGGCTTCCCTTCTCATTCACAGTAAAAGCCAAAGTCTTTTTGTTTTTATTTTGGGGTTTCTTTTGTGTTTCTTTTTTCTTTTTCATGATTAAATTCTTTTTTTCGGCCGGGCACGGTGGCTCAAGCCTGTAATCCTAGCTCTCTGGGAGGCCGAAGTGGGCGGATCATTTGAGCTCAGGAGTTCGAGACCAGCCTGAGCAAGAGCAAGACCCCATCTCTACTATAAATAGAAAGAAATTAATTGGCCAACTAATATATATAGAAAAAATTAGCCGGGCATGGTGGCACATGCCTGTAGTCCCAGCTACTTGGGAGGCTGAGGCAGCAGGATTGCTTGAGCCCAGGAGTTTGAGGTTGCTGTGAGCTAGGCTGACGCCATGGCACTCACTCTAGCCTGGGCAATAAAGTGAGACTCTGTCTCAAAAAAAAAAAAAAAAATTCTTTTTTTCCCAGCATCAGGAGATAAGCCATGATAAAAACCAAAGTCTTCATGATGGCCGGTGAAGCCTTATCCAATGTGACTGCTGACATGGCATCCTCCTGCTCTCAGTCTTACTTCCTCTGTTGCAGCTCTTTCCTGACATGGCATCCCTTACACACTACAGGCACACTCCCTACGCAGGGCCTTTGCATTTGCTGTTCTTTTTCCCTGGAACATTCTGCTCCAAATACCCTTATGGCTTGCTAGCCACCACCCAACACTCAGCTCTTCACTCAAATGTACCTTGTCAGTAAGGAATCCTCTGGCAAGTCTACATAGAACTACAGCTCCATTCTTCCCTGCCCCTCTTCTCTGCTTTACTTTTTCCAAAAGGATAAAGTATCTCCTCATCTAATACATTGTAGATTTTAAGCATTTCTTTTTTATTGACTATCTCCTCCTCTGACAATGTAAACTCCATGAAGGCAGGGGTTTTTTTGTCTGTTTGATCCATGGTTGCATCCTCATTGCCTTCAGCCCCTGGTACATAGTAACCCCTCAATAGATAATTTTTGAATGAATTAATGAAGGAATGAATGAACCGCATCTTCGATAAATACTCATCAAAGAAACACTTGCCTTAATATCATCTTTATTACTCTATCAACCACTGGACTAATTATATGGAGTCTAAGTGGTTAAAATCCACATGCACACTTAGAACATTAAATGCTTGCTTGAATGCATTTCCTTTCTTTAGCCTTCTTTCTTGTCAGGCTATTTGCTAGACCTAATTAAGCAAGCTTATCTTCTTCCAGGCTTCAACTACTACTTCAGTGTCATTAACTTTCCAAATTTATTTATCTTTGACCTCACTTCCAATCCTGATCTGCATTTGTATTTCTGACAACTTACTGAATAATTTTAACTGTGTTCCTCAGTTACCTATATTTTAAAATCAACATTTAGAAACTCAAAGCTATTTATTCAACCCCTCACACTGACTTTACACAAAAGTAGACACACATTGAACTGTTCTTTCTCTCTCTCTTTTTTTTTTAATTTTTTTTTGAGACAGAGTTTCACTCTGTTGCCCAGGCTAGAGTGAGTGCCCTGGCGTCAGCCTAGCTCACAGCAACCTCAAACTCCTGGGCTCAAGCAATCCTCCTGCCTCAGCCTTCCAAGTAGCTGGGACTATAGGCATGTGCCACCATGCCCAGCTAATTTTTTCTATTTTCAGTTGTTTGGCTAATTTCTTTCTAATTTTTTAGTAGAGAAAAATTACTTGCTCTTGCTCAGGCTCTTGCTCTTGCTCAGGGTCTCACTCTTGCTCAGGCTGGTCGCAAACTCCTGAGCTCAAGCAATCCTCTGGCCTCGGCCTCCCAGAGTTCTAGGATTACAGGCGTGAGCCACCATGCCTGGCCTGTTCTTTCTCTTATACATATATTTTTATTTTGGTTATTTGCCTCAGTAGCTACTCATATATGATCAAGCTAGAAATGTGGAGTCATCCTTATTTTTTCTGTCTAATATTTTCTTTATCTAATTGATCCCCAACATCCTACTGATTTTAACCTCTGATGTTGTTTCACGTAGATCCCTTCTTTTCTGTGTTCTCAGATCTTTGGTTAGGAGTATGTGGGTGAAAGCAAAACCTTCCTAAGTGGTTTCTCTGCCTCCAGCTATTCTAATTCGTTCTTTGTATTATTTCCAACTTTGTAATTCCAAATAGCTCCAGGTTCAGATTTCTTAATAGGTCATAAAATGGCTTAATCTTCTGGATAAGGGAAGATAGGAGTTTTGTAGAGAATACTTAATGTATTAATCCAATAATGCAAGAGCTCCCAGTAATCACTTTATTTGATAGACTATACTCACTTGAGTAGACAAAACCTTGGAGCAATGAACCCAAGATAGGGTTACTTTGTTAATTCTTAAAGTCCAATAGGGGATCCCAGATTTGGAAGTGGGATGGAGGCTTTTTGGAGAAAGCGATCAGTTTATATAGGAACAAATGACACAGAGGCAAAAGCAGATTCTAGCATATTCAAGGAACTGAGACAATTTTTATATATATATATAATATTTAATGTATGATATGATATGATATGAGGGTCTTTAAGCTTCATTTGGGAGGGGTGTGAAGTAAGTGGAGAAGAAATGAAAATGTTACATAATCATTATAGCGCATGCATGTTCTTTTCTGGGTGTCTGAAACAATAATGCCTGGGATAAACCCTGGGTGGAAGATGAATACATGTCTTTGTGGGAGCCTCTTCAATTTCTAAGACACTAGCTTGCTCATGACTAGGAGCTTTAAGGACATACTCTGATGCTCAGAAAGATACCTGATTAGCCAACTACATCAAGAGAATGAGCCAAGAAGGAGATTACACTTCAGTATTACCTTCATTAGTCACTTTACAGTTTGCACTTCCAATTACCTGTACTTAATTTGCTTCTTAAAGTATGATGAGGACTGCAGAACAAATATTTTGTCTATATAACAGCTAAGGTCCCCAAAGATGGAATGAGTTGGCCAGGATCACAAAGCTGCTAAAAAAAAACTCATTTACTCTTCTTGCTGTTAACATATGGAGTACTTATCAAGTCTAGACTCTAAATCTATGAGATAATTAGTCAAAATTAATCAGAGGAAACAACTTTAAATGAAAGGAGTTGTGTCTTGGTCTATAACTAAAAGGCATCTACAAAATCAGTTTAATGCCCTATTTCCTTTATTAGTATTTCCTAGTCGAACCTAATTATGAGTCTACATTTTCATTCCATCACGAGCTCCTTGAGGATAGTGCTTAGGTAATATTTATCTGTTTTCCAACATTGTGTTTCTGCCATTCAGGCAGAAAAGTCTCAATAGAAATTTATTGAATTGAATAAATATTCGTAATTCACAGGAAGGAAACATGTCCCGCTGCCTAACCACTGTTTATTCCCTTTTATCAATAAATCTCAGCATTGTTTTCTCCTTTCTCGCTTTCTATTTATTATAAAAACCTAATGGTGACTGGCCAAGGAAATCTCCTTTACTGCTAGCTGTGAACCTTGTCTTTTTAAATGCAAAGCTGGCAAACACATTGAAGACACTGTGATAATCTTAATTTATTTCTTTTAGAAATCTGAGAGCAAGGAGTTAACATGTTTAGAGGTCAAAAAATAGAACTCTTGATTCTAGCCAATAGGTATTTATTTGGGTGAGTAAAGAAGATACGGGAAGAATTGGAGAAGAGGCAAAACAGAAATAAATAGCATGTGGATAATAAGAAAATAGACTTCCTCTCACAGCTGTGAATCCCAGACTAAAAGATACACAATGCTATTATTTTGTAATATAATTGTAATAAGAAAAATTTAAAAAGACTTGTGTAGACAGTACTATATATTTATGTTGTGGCAAAGGTGTCGTTTTCAAAAAGAAACAAATGTGTTCAATTTTGCTTTCCCTGTTTTCAGCGAAGGGAAGGTGGTCTTTTCCCACCCTTTAACCGTTAGCACTCCTCCATCCAGGCTTGAGGCAAAATAATGTATTCGTATCTGCTAGAAGACACTATCCTGAAGCTGATTTTAGCCAGTTTTCTAACGTGGCATCAAAAATCAAATGAATGTCAATTTCACTTAGTTTTGCCTCTAATCTGTGGACTATGGAGTCGCTCACTTAAACCTTTAGGCCTTGGTTTTACTTTCTAAACCTAGTAAAACGGGAGGATGGCAGAAGATTGCCTAGATTCTTTCTAGTTTTGCCTATTAACTCCTCCTCCTGTTTCTTTTGTTTTCAGTAGTGGTATTTGGGGCACTTTTAAGTACATTCCAGCCTCTGGGGACAGAATGCCGCAGGCAACAGGTAAGTTTGCTCCAGAGGCGAGAAGGTGGGCCCTCTTTGGGGGGCAAGGCCAGATCACTGGCTCGCAGGCACGGATTAGGGCGTCGCAGACAGATTCCCTTCAAGTTCAACCTGGGCCCCGAGCGCCGGCTTGAGGGGCACCCGGCGTGCGCCACAGCCCCAGGCGCCAACTTCGCTCGGAGCCAGCGCAGGGCGGGGCGCAGGGGTGTGGCCGCGGTCACATGACGGGCCGGGTGCCCGCCCCGGCCCGCTAGTATCTGGAGTGCCTCCGTCTGGGCCGCGCCGCATCACTCCGCACGTGGCGTCGCCGCTGCCTCCTCCAGCCTGTTGTCCCCAGACTCCGCTCCTGCAGCCATGGCTCCCGGCCAGCTCGGTGAGGCGCCGTCTGCGTCCTGTCCCTGCGGCCCCCGGCGAGCCCCGCGCCCGGCGACGGCCGGCGACACCGCGAGCCCGCGCCCGGGCCTGCCCTGGCTCCCCGGGGGGCTCGCGTGTGCGGCCCGCGCCGTCCGGCCGGGGCAGGCCCGGGGCTGAGGCCTGTGATCGCTGGGCTCCAGGGCAGCCGGCCTTGCGGTTCCCGAGTCTCCTCCCCCGGCTTCCCCGCCTGGGCCTTGGGGACCTCAGTGTAGCATACTGCGAGTAATGAGAGAAAATGTCTTCTCTTGCAGCCCTGTTTAGTGTGTCGGACAAAACCGGCCTTGTGGAATTTGCGAGAAACCTAACTTCGCTTGGTTTGAATCTGGTCGCTTCCGGAGGCACTGCGAAAGCTCTCAGGGACGCCGGGCTAGCCGTCAGGTAAGGCACCACTTAGTTTTCAAGTCACGTCCGTCGGAAAGGGGGTGTGATCACGTTAACCAGGAAGTACTGTGCTCCAGGCACTGTGAGTCAAATTTCTCCTTGACTCCTCCCCGTCGCGCTGCGAGGTTGGCACGCGACTTCCCCACTGTGTGGAAGAGGGGAGCGGGGCTCAGGGAGATTTCCTAACTTCTGCACGAGTTTACCGAGCCAAGATTGGAAACCGGCTGTCCTGGTTTTCGAACTCTGGTTCTTAGCCACTTCCTTTAACAAATTAACTCAGGTGGGCCGTTTGTTATGCAAGAAAAACTCCAGTTATGATTCACGTGATCTGCTTTGACTGGCTATTTAGTACAACTATTGACATGAGGAAGATTCAGAGCCACCTTTCTTCTCTTAGGATCTCTGGTAACCACGTGGAGGTACCGGTCATTCATTTGCTCATTTGCTCTTTCGCAAGCTTTTGTTACCTACCTAGGCAATGGAAACAAGGGATGTACAAAAGATTAATCCGGATGCTATTCCTGACCTCAGGGACTGGCATTCTGGCAGGAGGAAGAGTAACCCAACTAAAAGGTAGAAAAGGAAAAGGCCACAAGACAGCTACTTCATCAACTGTAATGACAATTCAAATGAAGGACATACCTATCCCTGAAATATGTTTTAGAAAAGGGAAGAAAATTTGCTTCTTGGCCTCTAGATCCATGTAAAAGTAGATCGTTACCTTTTCTTATAATTGTGCGATATGTGAGCAGCACATAGCTTCCCTAAATTTGACAAGTTCAGATGACAAGGACGCCTTACTTTATTTATTAAATGTATGCTTTATATTTTCCAAAGTCCTTTTGCATCTCATCTCTGATGCGGTTCTCATGGAAGGCAGGCCAGCTGGCTCTCTTATGATCAGCAGGATGAGAATCCAAAGTCCAAACCTGTGTTTGGCCAAGTTGAGGACTCCTAGTGTAGTTAGGACCTTCTTTAAATTGAGTAAAATTCTCATCTGTGGCCTCTTTTTTTCACACCAAACTTTGTATTGTGGAAACATAGTACATAATACATTTTGGCATAATCAAAAATAGTATGAGAGGCCAGGCACAGTGGCTCACGCCTATAATCCTGTAATCTGGGAGGCCAAGGCAGGAGGATCACTCAAGGTCAGGAGTTCGAAACCAGCCTGAGCAAGAGCGAGACCCCATCTCTACTAAAAATAGAAAGAAATTAATTGGCCAACTAAAAATATATAGAAAAAATTAGTCAGGCATGGCGCATGCCTGTAGTCTCAGCTACTAGGTAGGCTGAGGCAGAGGATTGTTTGAGCCCAGGAGTTTGAGGTTGCTGTGAGCTAGGCTGACGCCACAGCACTCTAGCCCGGGCAACACAGTGAGACTCTGTCTCAAAAAAAAAAAATAGTATAATCCCTCAACGTCAGGTATCTGTCACCTAGTTTATATGCTTATCAGCTGGTTAGTCTTGTTTGTGTACCTCTACCCATTCTGCTTACCTCCATTATGATGATATCATTTTTAAAAATTGGGAGTGTAAATGTGTTTTTCTCCTATTAAAGTGTGAGAGGGTTCAACCTAAGTGGTTTATTTTAGAGCCCAAGACAATAGGGTTAATTAAATGAAGTATAAACAACTTGGAGGGGTATTTTACATATATTAATTCATATAGTCCTCACACCTTTTTGGAGTATGTAGTGTTGACCCCATTTGATGGGTTAGGAAACTGAGGCACACAGAAGTTAAGTAACTTGCCCAAGATCTTACCCCTTTGAAGACGCCAAGATTTTGTAGGCTGATACTTCTGTAACAAAAGACAGGTTAACAAGACAAAAGTATAAAAAGTTTATTGAATCCAAGTTTCATGTGACGTGAGAGCCTTCAGAATGAAGACATACAGATGTACAGAAAAGCACCCATTTTTATGCTTAGGTTCAGTGAGGACTGGACAGCAGAGTAGGAATGTGATTGGACAAAAAAGAAATGATCTAATGCTAGTAGACTGAGGTGGGGAAAGCCTGAAAGGCCTGTCCAGATTCTTGCCTCTCTGTGGCATTCTTTCCTCCTGAGGGTCTTATGACCTATTATCAGGCAAGGTAGGTCAGAGAATTTCTTTATGGCCAGCTCCTAGATGAAAAGGTGGGGAAGGTTAGAATAATAATTACTAGTTTTTATGGCTGGCTTTGGGGAAAGGGGGCTCTAGCTTCAATGGCCTGCCTTGGGGAAGAGGAATTCTGCTTTCCATTAGTATGGGGGAGAATGAGGGGTAAGAGGCAGGAGAAGGTTGAAGAGACCTTGGTTCTGAGGCCTTCCACTGTCCTTTAGTTCAAAGTATTCAGTATGGCATAGCAGTATACTTTGGGGTATCATTTTTCTGAGCCCCAACAGTTTTATCCCAGGAAATGAACCATTGCCTTATCATGAGGTCAAATGAAATTTTAGTCTTTGCATATACAGCAGTGAGCATACAGAGAATTATTTCTGAAGTCTACAACTTTAACATGCAAATTCTTAAGTATGAAGGAGTAGCATGCTTTTTAATAACCCCAAATGTTTAATTCTATGAATAAATTTGCCTTCTTTAAGTTTCTTTTTTTTTAAATCTACATGATTAGGAATACAATGCCTTCTCTAAGTTTTAAGGAATTCTTTTCAGCTGGAGAAACTGGATTTTATTTCCTGAACTCCAAGAAAGTGAATTTTGAATTTGAAACCATACCACAATGTCACCAGTTTGTTCATTGATGTTAGAACTTAAACCGTGTGTGTGTGTTTGTCTGAACACCAGTCATTTGCAAATGACCCTCCTTAACTGGAGAATCTACCCAGGAGATTCTGTATCTTAATGGTGAAATTTGCTGCTTTAAAATGTTTATTGTAGGGCTGGGCACGGTGGCTCATGGCTGTAATCCTAGCACTCTGGGAGGCTGAGGCGGGCGGATCACTCCAGGTCAAGAGTTCGAAACCAGCCTGAGCAAGAGTGAGACCCCCGTCTCTACTAAAAATAGAAAGAAATTAATTGGCCAGCTAAAAATATATAGAAAAACTTAGCAGGGCATGGTGGCACATGCCTGTAGTCACAGCTACTCGGGAGGCAGGAGGGTCGCTTGAGACCAGGAAGTTTGAAGTTGCTATGAGCTAGGCTAACGCCTAGCTCTAGCCCGGGCAACAGAGCATGACTCTGCCTCAAAAAAAATAACTATTTTTTTAGTCCCCAGCTACTCAGGAGACTGAGACAGGAGGATCACTTGAGTCCAGGAGTTCGGGACACTAAGATTGGGCCTGTGACTAGCCGTTGCACCCCAGTCTGGGCAACATTGCAGAGGCTGTATATGTTCATTATATTAATAGAAAATTTGAAAAATGTGGAAAATTATAAAGGTAGTAAAAATAGCTTATAGTTCTTAACATGTTAATGTATTTTTCTTCCAGCATTTTTATAAGCATACATTTTATTTCATAGTCATGGAGTTTTGCCTCTAGCTTTTTTGTTTGTTTATATGTCATGTGCATTTTTCCACATAATTAAAATTTGTAAATTCTGCTGGAGAGGGTATACATAGGTTCAACTTTCTGGAGGTCAGCTTGGTGATACAGATTACTATTATTTAGATATTGTACTTCATTTGACCCTTTGTCATATTTTGTGATTATTATTTCTAGTTTCCTTTTTTTGTTTTTTGAAGGCATACAGGGGCATATTTTTTCCTTGTAGAGGTAGAGAGGGGAGTGACTTTCCAGAAGAGTTAGAATTACAAGGCTGGAAGACAGAGGGTGGTCTATCCCCTGCTGAGGGACTGCTCTATGCTTTGGGTCCAGTTTACTTTTTTTTTTTTTTTTTTTTTAATGTAAAAGTTGGGTTTTTTTCCTCCTAATTTATTGGAAACAGGTTCTTACTGTGTTGCCCAGGCTGATCTCAAACTTCTGGGGTTAAGAGATCCTCCACCTCAGCCTCCTGAGTACATGGGACTATAGGTGTTAGCCACTGTGCTCAGCCCCAGCAAAAGTTTTTATTTAACATTTATGTAATCAGAGCTTTTAGTCTTTTTGTGTGAGGTTAGCCAGTTATTCTAATACCAACACCACTTTACTAAACAGTCTTTTATTTCCCCACTCATTTGATATGGCATCTTTATGCTTTTTTATCATAAAACTTAATTCTTATTTCTACTTTGTTCTGTTTTTGAGGTAAAGATATTTTTCATGCTTTTTGTCACATACTGACAAGTGGCTTTCTATATCTTAATATTTAATTAGTATGGCTTGTGATTCAATGTGAGAATTCTCTGAAAATTGTAAAACTAGTGCTTTTAATACTCAGTGATTCTTCCTGAACACAGATCAGTAGAAAATATGTTAAAATATTGTTTGGAAAAGTAAATAGAATTTTACTTAAGAAATCAAATATAGTGAAAGACTTAAGAAACTAGAATAATTTTTTCGTTCAACTCAGGCACAAAAATCTCTTTAAATGAGGACAGTAGACATAGGGATAGAAGATACTTTGAATAGTATAAAATGACACTTTATCTAAAACAGTAGTAATGCTCTGTTTATCTATTTTCAGAGATGTCTCTGAGCTGACGGGATTTCCTGAAATGTTGGGGGGACGTGTAAAAACTTTGCATCCTGCAGTCCATGCAGGTAAGTGATTGGCACTGTCAGTGAAAAACAATCAGTGGTTTTTGAGAATATTTGAGACAATAACTTCATAGAATAAAGGAGGGAAGAGGCTCAAAATAATTTACCTGTAAAATTATATTGATTTTGTCAGGTTTGCTGACAAATTTCATAAGGCATTAGAACCTGTTTAAAATCTGACTTGTATTACTACTTGATGAATTCAAGTTATTTTCCTCCACTTGTTATTTAGTCTTGATCTGATAACTAATTTATAGGTTGGTATTTCCCGCTAGAGTTACTGAAAACATTTAGATTTTGTAGTATGAAAAGATCTTAAAACAATTCAAACTTAGAATAAAACATTATAGTGTAACTGACTTTCAAAAGAATTTTTTTCCAAAGCGCTTTACATTTATTCATTTATCTAAGACAGCTAAGGAGCTTCAGTCAAGCCACTTAATTATGGGAACACATAGCCTATAATGGAACTAGCAACAGTTTTATACAAATCTACTTTACCTTTTTTATATTTTGTTGCTCAAGAAAAAAGATAAAAAAGACTTAAATAACCTAATCTTTTTTCTTGATAACTCCTCTACTATGTGTTTGGTATTTTTTAATTGAGAATATTAGGCCAAGTGTGGTGGCTCACTGCTGTAATCCTTGCACTTTGGGAAGCTGAGGCCAGAGGATAGCTTGAGGTCAGGAGTTTGAGACTAGCCTAAGCAACATAGTGAGACCCAGTCTCTACGAAAACTAGAAAAAATTAGCCAGGTGTGGTGGGAACCATTTGAAAAGTAAATAGAATTTTACTTAAGAAATCAAGTATAGTGAAAGATTTAAGAAACCAGAATAACTTTTTTGTTCAACTTGGGCTCAAAAATTCTTTAAATGAGTAGACTTAAGGATGGAAGATGCTTTGAATAGTATAAAGTGTACACCTATAGTTCCAGGAAGCCCAGGCAGGAGGATCACTTGAACCCCAGGAGTTTGAGGTTGCATTGAGCTATGGTGATGCCACTGCTCTCATACCAGGGCAACAGAGCAAGACCCTGTCTCGAAAAAAAAAAAAACAGAATAAAAGAATATTAGAGGATTTAACTTGATTAATGATGTAATACTATGTTGAAAGAAGTACCTTATTCTGACTTGTTTTTTTGAATTAATACTTTGTTTCACTTTGTTAAATTAGGAATCCTGGCTCGGAATATCCCAGAAGATAATGCTGACATGGCCAGACTTGATTTCAATCTTATCAGGTAAAAATTTGAAGTTGAACTTTTAACACATTGAGGACAAAAAACAGTATGCCAAACATGGTATCCCTCTTTTTCTCTCACTCACTATAAACCTTTACTGAGTACCTTCTATGTGACATGGTATGTATGTAAGTATTTTGGTTAGGCCAAATTTACATTACCAAAATACATAGTTAAACTGAAAACTACTTTTGTGTTTTCAGGAAGTTATGATCTAACTTTTAGCATATACAGGTTGAATATCCCTTATCTAAAATACTTGGAACCAGAAGTGCTTCACATTTCAGATTTTGGAATGTTTGCAGATAATATACCAATTGAGCATCCCTTATTTGAAATCTAGAATCGAAAATGCTCTAATGAGTGTTTATTTTTTTTTTTTTTTTGAGACAGCGTCTCACTTTGTTGCCCAGGCTAGAGTGAGTGCCGTGGCATCAGCCTAGCTCACAGCAACCTCAAACTCCTGGGCTCAAGCAATCCTCCTGCCACAGCCTCCCGAGTAGCTGGGACTACAGGCATGCGCCACCATGCCTAGCTAATTTTTTCTTTTTTTTTTTTTCTTTATTTTTTTTTTACAACCAGAAAGAAGATATAATTTTTTCTATATATATTAGTTGGCCAATTAATTTCTTTCTATTTATAGTAGAGATGGGGTCTCGCTCTTGCTCAGGTTGGTTTTGAACTCCTGAGCTCAAACGATCTGCCCACGTCAGCCTCCCAGAGGGCTAGGATTACAGGCGTGAGCCACCGCGCCCGGCCATGAGTGTTTACTTTGAATGTCATGTTGGCACTCCAAAAGTTTTGGATTTTCAGATTAGGGATATTCAACCTGTATAGCTAACTTAGTTATTTGTATAAAGATATAGAGCATTTCTTTCAAATATATGTAACAACTTTATTGAGATAATTCATATTCCATACAGTGCACCCATTTAAAATATGCAGTTCAGTAGGTTTTAGTATTTTCACAGAAGTTGTGCAACCATTACTACATTCAATATTTTTTTTTTTTTTTTTCTTTTTTTTTTGAGACAGAGTCTCACTTTGTTGCCCAGGCTAGAGTGAGTGCCGTGGCGTCAGCCTAGCTCACAGCAACCTCAAACTCCTGGGCTCAAGCAATCCTGCTGCCTCAGCCTCCCAAGTAGCTGGGACTACAGGCATGCGCCACCATGCCTGGCTAATTTTTTCTATATATATTAGTTGGCCAATTAATTTCTTTCTATTTATAGTAGAGATGGGGTCTCGCTCTTGCTCAGGCTGGTCTCGAACTCCTGAGCT